>JAHBCN010005324.1:0-56351 GCA_019359885.1 Listronotus oregonensis
ATATATATATATATATATATATATATATATATATATATATATATATATATATATATATATTTATTGTGTTTTTAGACAAAAAGTTTAAAAAGCTTTAATTAAAGGTCATAAAAAAATACATAATTCATGTCGAAAAAATTTTTTTGCAGTTTTATGGTTTTGAGATTTTTAAATTTTTTAAATTTTAAAAAAATCTTTTGTTTATTTAAAAAGTATAAATTTTTTGAGGGGATGAATAATTAAAAAAATATATATATATATATATATATATATATATATATATATATATATATATATATATATATATATATATATATATATATATATATATATATATATATATATATATCTCAATATATATTTTCAATTTAATTTCTTGGGTTTTTTTGGTTCACATTTATTTTAAATTTAAAAAGGTTATATTTAATTTTTCATATTGTTTAATTACAAACTTTTAAAAAGCCTTATCGTGTTTATACATCTAAAATTAATATGGCAGTGGTTATTATAATTATTACTTTTTCTTTTGTGTATTTAAAATGACTTTACAATTTTACAAAAAAATTATGTTTTTGGTTTCCCCCTGAAGGAAACTGCCATTAATAAAAAAAACTTCAAAACACTTATATACAATACGTCTACAAATTTTTTAAAATCTTCAGGACATCACAATTAAAATATTTATTTATACTAAAACGGCAGTAACAGTTCCTTCCTATCCTGAGACAAGATAAGAGCCAAAAAACATTTTTAAATTTACAATTAATGTTAAAAACAGTTTTATAAAATATAAATGATAGTATTTGTTGTTTTATTTAGGTACGAAGATTAAATATGAAAATAGGTTTATTAAAGAAAAGTTATTATATTATTTGAGTGTAAGGAGATGAGAAAAAATGATTTTGCATGATACGATAAAACTGAAATTAATTAATGACGTTGTGTAATATTGGCTTAGGTTTTTAATATCTGTTTTATCATTTATAGAGTTTTCATGTTTTTTAATGAAAAGCATTTCTAGAAATTCTTTTTTCTGATTTGGTTCTAATTTTAAAATTTTGTGTCTGATAATTAAAATATGCTTTGCTTCATTTTGTGTTTAGTAAATATATATATATATATATATATATATATATATATATATATATATATATATATATATATATATATATATATATATATATATATATATATATATATTATTATATATATATATATATATATATATATATATATATATATATATATATATTTTTATTATATATAAAAATAATATATATATATATATATATATATATATATATATATATATATATATATATATATATATATATATATATATATATATAATATATATATATATATATATATATATATATATATATATATATATATATATATATATATATATATATATATATATATATATATATATATATATATATATATATATATATATATATATATATATATACATATATATATATATATATAATATAATATATATATATATATATATATATATATATATATATATATATATATATATATATATATATATATATATATATATATATATATATATATATATAATATTATTTTATATATATATATATATATAGATATATATATATCGGTCCCCCAGTTGATTAGAAATTATACATACTGTTATCAAGCACAAACATTTATGGTAGAGGGAACGGGAACTTTGGACGAGAAAAACGATTCCTTTCATCTCTATCGTCTTGTCGAGGCGAGAATCTCTCGTCTTGGTATCATTACCATTTCAAATATTTTATTGGTTGTTTCAGCCTTTGGTTAAATTTAAAAGTCACCTTTATTACGAAGAAAAAGATAATGTTCAAGAAAAACTCAAGTCCCTTGTAAATCTTCCTGGAAGCAAAATTGTCACTTTTAAAAACGGAGAATACAATGGCGTTGCGTTTAATGATATATATCAAGGATCCTACTACCCGACATTGTCGTTGCACAGAAATATTACTGTGTCTGTTAATTTTGGACCGAATTTTAAGCATCCACCATCGAAAAAGGAATATAATTGGAGGCCGGTAAGTGCTAAATGAAAATTTCCATACAGGGTCAACAAGTTTTTTTAAGACATAATTATTAAACCACCAGGTATATTCCATTTTTATTTTCAAATCAAATCAATATTTATTGAAAAGCTAAGAAGCTGTACAATAATTCACTTAAAACTAGTACATATGGTATTCCATTTAATTTATCAGTTGTAATAATAATAATTATAATTATAATTTCCCCAACAAGACGAAAAACAAAAAAAATAAAAAACACAAATAAAAATGTCATAAAACTAAACTACTTAAAGTCTAAATTTAAAAAAAGTAAAATAACAGTCAAAAATACAACAGTCATATGCTAAAAACATAAAAGGTATACAAAACTTCAGTATTAAAAAATGTCAAAAACTTTTCATTATATACAAAATAATATCTTATTAAAACAAAGCTTTAAGAACAACAATAGTAATATAGGTCTCCTATAACGAATTCTAAAATCACAAGGCACTTTAAAAATATAGTTTCTCTATTAACAGTAAATTACTTAATATGGGAATTGTGCTTACAATAAATTCATCCAAAGAATAGTTTACACTTTCCAACAATGATAACTTTATTGAAATGCTTGGTATCAAGGCGCCTTATATTTAGAGGAATTGCATTATATAAGTACCTTCCGTGGTGATGCAAACTATTTCTGGTAACAATATTAAGAGATTGGAGTAGGTTTAAGTCTTCCCTTATTCGGGTAGGGTAATTATGTATATCGCCCCGTTTCTCAATTTTTTTCCTATGTAAAAAAGTGACACTCTCATAAACAACAATTTTAATAAGATATAATACCAAGTAAGGCTGTTTAAATTACTATCAAAGGAAGTGTTGTGCAGGTTTAGCAATCATACTATAATTATAGTAGACATAGGGTTCATTTTTATCTTGGACACACTGTATAAACTTGTTTACAATATTGCATTCTCGATATTATCTTTCATTTTCACTTTAATAACAGTGAAAGTAATGAGAATTAAAATGAGTTGTTTGTATCACAATAGCAAGAAAATATTATAATAATGTTTTTTTAGATGTCTGAAAAAGGAGAAGAAGCGATTTGTGATCAAACTATGGCAGATATAATCTATTTGACGGAAAATGAGGGCAGATTAAGACTCGACAGCTTCGTACTTTGACATTAATGATTTTATTTTTTTGTTGTACTTTTTTATAAAATATTAAACACTTATTTGTGTAAATGTTTATTAAGCATTTGAAGACAAACATCTCATAAAAAAATATATATTAGATATGTAAGAATACTTTTAAAATATTGTGAATGGTAAAATTAATTCAATAAATAATAAGGTCTTTTCATAAAAAGTGGTTTTTTTCTTTCAAATAAAAAGGTATGGCAGTCGTTATTTTCCTTGCAGCTGTCTGGGTAGTTTGGTAAATAATTTAGTGATTTTTAAGGTACCAATCTTACAATTTTTTAACCTTACACAATTAACTTCACCTAAAAGCACAGTTACATATACTACAAAAAGTGGGGGTGCAACTATTATATTGAAGAATTTAATTTAAAAAAGTAAAAAATATAATTATTTCCCCAAAATGTATTATTTGTTTCAAATGGCCCCCCAAAGTCCCAGAAATGAGTTTCCCGCGAATATCTGCCAAAATATGCGAATTAGAGAATTTTTGTTTAAACAAAAAATGAAGATCACCTTGAAATCTACAAAAATGGTCCTTACCATTTTTTCCCAACATCAATATTTTTCGCAAAAACAGCCGTCAAAAAATCCATATTCCACACTGGATAAATGTGGTAGTAGGCTGAAAAATGCAGATGGGCAAAAACAAACCATTTACTCAAAAAATATCAATAAATTAATGAAATACTCTTAAAATATTGTGAAAAAAAAGTTTAAGCGGTTTTTTTTAATATTCTAGAAAAATCAGAATGGTCCCAAACTCATATGCAATGATAGGTACGGGTTTTCCCATTCTGATGAACTTTGAATGATTAAAAAATTTACATTATTGCCCGAGTAATGGAACAATTCGTCCGCCCGCTTATAAGTGAATCCATGAAGATAGCGACATTCTAGCGGTAGAGCGGCAGCTGAAATGAGGGGACTTTTGGGTCCCGTTATCTCGAAAACTATCGATTTTTCGAAAATAATTATAAGGACCATTTTTTAGATTACAAGGAGGCAATCTTTATTTTTTGTCTAAACAAAAATTCTCCAATTCGCATATTTTGGTAGATATTAGCGGGAAACCCATTTTTTGGGCCTTGAGGGGCCATTTTCAGCCCTTTCTCACCTTTTAATGTTGATAAACTTTTTTTTGCTCGAAAGCATCCCCGAAGCCCTAAGAATTGCGCCACAAGGGAAAACTGTACAGATTTATTTACAGCTTTGTCCCTTCATTTACTGGACTATCAAGATTTTTAGAAATAATTAAAGAAGTTGTTTAATGTCACGCAAGAAAACCTTTCAGGCAGTAAAAATACCTTTATGTTGTTAAAAAAAACCTATTATTCTTGATTTAAAATAATTTTTAGACAAACATGTAATAAATTGCACAAACAATAACAAGGTTTTTTAACAAAAAAATGTGAAAATGATGGTACTTTTAATTTTCTAGGTTGAATAAGGTATTATGTTTAATTTTAATTGTTATTGTTTTAAAATTCTAATTTGCTTTCCTTCCCTTTGAGTATACATCTATAACTACAAGAATACAAGGGTCTATTTAATAACAAATTTATTAATATAACAACTAATATGTAGGTCACATAAGTATAATAACTTTTTTTATCATAGTGGATTTAAATCTATTCTACCCAATCTAATTTAAAAAAGTATTTTTTCTTTGGTTTATTAAAAATTATTAATCTTTTTAAACTGTTTTGCAAAAATTTATTAATTATACTCTAAACAAAACAGAAATTTATTTTCCAAAACCACCCCTACAATTTGGGCTTGGCTCTATTTCATCTTCACTGGTCCATTGATCTGGAGTTTTTGCGACAATTGATAATGCATGCACTCCATTTTTTAATTCTGTCTCTAAAAGTTGATTTACTTTTCTGTGTCTCTAAAATAAACATGATTTAATAATAATAATAATAAATTTGTTAAGAAAACTATTATTTTGACATTTGAGGCTTTAAAATTTTGGAAAACATAAGGTCTGTTTGTTATTCAGAAATAGTGTACAATGTTTTACACTTGTTTTACATAAGGGCTCTTACCGAAGTTAAATTTTAAGACTAGGTGTGTACAAAAAGTGAAAAATAATGCAAATTATTTTGTGAATGACAAACATACCTATAATTACTATTATTAACCAGAATTTCCCCATTACCATCATTAAAACGCATATTTGTATCAATCCCATACAGGATAACAGGACTTAAAGTACCGAACACATACAAAATAAAAATAACGCAAATGCTTAATACAAATGGGGAACCCACAACAAAAAAAAATGTATTCAGTGTTAACTTACTTTGATAAGTGGCATATTCTCAAAATCCTTTGAGACAATAACGACTTTGAAATGTGTTTCTGCATTTTTGGGTACATTGTGCATGTAGGATTCATTGATAATTTTTAAATAGGATGGTTTTAACTCCTGTAATTTGTTTGTTATTGCAGCCTCAATTGGCTTCTCACCCAAGGACATTTTGGCTTGATAGTTAATGAATCTAGGAAAACTAAAAGTAATTTTGGGGAAAATGGTTTATATTTATGTTCACCTACCTAGGCAAAAAAATCTTTATTACATTTCGCATTTTTTTAATGTCTTTTTCCTAACCTTACTTTTTGTCTTTTGTTTTAATTAAATTGCTCGAGCTTTCATCAGGCACCCATTCAGACAGCACGTTCTAGGAATAAATCCATAGTCTGGCTCATTCGAGCATACATCTAATAGAGGCAGCCTTGCTGTTCGGTTGTGCCTTTGAGAACACTCTATTGGAGACAGTCTTGCTACTTAGCCGGGTTAACAAGCGTGTGGAAAAGAACTTCTTTCACTCCGGGTGCTGATACCAGTTTATGAAATTCCCTTCGAGGATATACCTACAAGAGGGAGAGAAAAAATCGGCCACCTACCTTTTTCTCTCACTCTTACGTGCTGATTGGTCTGTAAAACCGACCAGTTAGCACGTTGGAGTGACAGAGATAAGAAGGTGACCGATTCTTTTTTCTCCCTTGCACGTTTGTTCACACTGCCCCGAGGTAGGGCTGTCTTTGTAGATATATTGGCTCGAAGAAAGTTTCAGCAGTGATCTTCGGATATTTTGTAAATTCTTGGCACTGAGCAAGTGTACGTTGATAGTCACTACCACCAAACCTTTTTTCTAACCTCGCTTTAAAATTGAATAATATTTATAAAAAAATAAATATTATTGCAATTTAAGTTTACTCTTTTTCTTTTTGGGATAGTTCCCCAAGTACAATATTTTAATTGTTTAGTAATTTATGTGAAAATGTCTTTGGCTAAATCAAGACTTACTCAGATGCCGGAAGATGCAGTAGTACTTACGGAGCAGCAGGCTCTAAAGTTCCAATCAGAACTGTTTAAAAAGTGGCCCAATTCATCTGATGTGTAAGTAGTAACTAGAATAATCAGTTAAAACATTAATCTATTATCTGCATTTTTTAAAAATATGATTAGGTTTTTACTCTTAATTTTGTGAATTATACACTAGCAGCTAGAACAGCTTTTTTAAGAACTCGTAACGACATTTTTTATTTTCCCCCGTATCTCTTTGACCCAAAAAGAGCACACGACGGCTATATTACTTTTTGGATACCACTATACCCTAGTGTGGAAAATGGGACACTATACTGTTACCACATTAATTTTGTATATTTTTTTTGGGAATTAGTATATTTAAAAAATATATGTTTTAAATTATTTTAGGTTTGCTGTAAGATATGGTATGTATTTTCTTGGAGCTGCATCATTGTTTAGTGGAATGTTTATTAACAATCATTTTAGAAGAAAATTTATGCTTAATAGTATTGGACGATTATCCACATATTTGCCTGTAGTCCTAGTGCCTGCAACAACGTCAATGTTGGTTCATGCTGAAGTAAGTTTGAGTAAATTGTTTTTTCAATTCAGAGACTTGCCAACACTGGTTTGACACTGGCAATAGTGCACTGACCACAAGATTGTTTTTACTTACATAAACAAGATGATTTAAAATGACTAAAAATTTGGTTCCTCTCCCCCTGAAAACAAAGCTAGTAACTTACTATTTACTTGTATCTAAGACCTGTCTTTTAAGTGCTAAGGTTAAATTTAGTTCTAAACAGTATACACATACATGTAGGTGTGGGTACTAACATTATATTATCTTTTGATATTACCAAATAAAATTTAATTCAAAACTGGTATAATAGTAAATAAATATTTTAGATGGTTTTACGTGATGTGTTGTTATTGAAAGAAGACTGTCCTGTATGTCTGGAACTTAGGTCTGCAGCCTTTCAGTCAATGATCGGGGTAGTATTTCCACTTGTTATTGCTCCTTTAGGATGTGCATCAGTAAGTAAAAATTTACCCTTTAGCCTTTAAGCCCACAATCTTGTGTACTTAAATGTCTTCTATATGTTATTTAATATTTAAGGTAGCAATATTGATTTTTATTATTTAATAAACCTGTAAGCCAAACTGTCAAACAGTACAAAACAGCCAGCACAGTTGCTTTCCCAATTTGATATTATCAACACTTCATTACACGAATTATTAAAGGTTTGTTCCAACAAGAAATCCGGTATCGTTTCGAAATCGTTTTTGAACTGTTTTTTGGTGCGCTTAGACGCATGCGCGCCTTAAAATAGTTTCGTGACGGTACGAAAAGTACAAACGTTGGATCGCTTTGCGGATCGTTTTTGGGACTGTCAAATCAAAAGTTTTTGAATTTTTTGTTTTAAAAATATAACCCTACTTTTCTACTTATTATTTTTGTGATCAAAGTTAGCAAATATCACTCATAATATCGTCACTCATCTTTAAAGATAATTAAATTTAATGATGTGCTTAGGAGGTGTAAAAATTAATGTTTTTGAATAATTAAACAAGCGAGGAAATAGAAAATGCTAAAGCACGTTGCACGCTATTCGCTAAATAAAGTTAGGATTATGCAGAAAAATTAAGTTAAAATAAGTTAAAGTAACACAAGAAAAGATAAACATTATGTGATCAAATGGTTTTAATTATACACATAAATTAAAAATTAAGTTAAGTTAAAAAGATAAACAACTTTTAACTTTCTTAACTAATTTTAATTTTTTAACCTTATCATAAAATGAAATAAACGTTTCCTTTTTAAAATAATTAAACTCCCACACAATAACATCATAAAATATAGGCTTACAGAAACTCGTCTTTCCCATGCGTTATAAAAATTGTAACAAAATTATATATTTTTTGGACAAATATTTATTTAAGAAGTTAACAAGTCACGGATGCCAGAGAGTGCACCAATAAAATAGAAATCCCGAAAACCCTATTAACAGTGATTTGCCCTACGTATGCTAAATTTTATTGTTATTTTTAAACTGATTGGCATGTTTTCACACAAATGTCTTAATTTATATTAACTTAATTTTTGTTAACTTAAATTAACTTAACTTTTCTGCATAATCCTACCTTAACAGTAAACATATGAAGATGAAATATGACACAATAAACATGAAACAGCTATTAAAAATCAAAAATCCAGTGCCAAGATGTTCAATGCGCAAGTCAACCCAAACAGTTTTCAATTTAGGCCATGTATCAGAATTACCGTTCTGAAACCGTAACTAAACGATCCCAAGTTTTGTTGGTACACAAACAGGATCGTCCGATAACCATCACGTCTCTGTTGGAACGCACTTTAATCACTGCGCAGGAGCGTGATCGTTCGGTGACGGTTTTTCGACGTGCTGGAACAAACCTTAAATAATTTAATATATTTACTTAATCAATTACATATAGCGAGGAAACGTTCTGCACCACAAGTTGTTGCCGACAGACTCTGCTGTCGACTAAATGAAAACTGTAACCCTATAGGTACGAATTTAAGGTTTAGATGCCCTGTCTAAGGATTCTTGTTAATTGAGACATTAAAATACACTAAACAAACAAGTTTTATTTACAATAATTTATGAGTGATTACACCACAATATTATTGTGATACGCCTATGTGATGTATCATCAATCAATTCAAATATTTAAAAAATTACTGCTTAAGGGATACATTTTTTCCTTAACAAATTACTTAATTTAGTTAACATTTGAAAATTATTAATGAAAGAAAAGAAAGAAATCTTTCATCTGGCACTGATGAGCCTTAATTAATTTGTCAAGAGATTGTAGAATTTACACCGTACTTATTATCTAAAGAAAATCAGCTGTTTACAATTTTATTTTAAGGTTCAATCTGTAGAAATATGAAGCAAGTTACCAATTGAACAAAAAAAAATCGACAATTGAATTTAACATAGCTTACTTTTACAAGAAATATGTAAAAAAAGTTACATATTTTACTTAAAGACACCGGCAAAAATTTGCTTTAAATCAGTAAGAATTTAGTTAACTTTCAGTTAAAATCAAAATGCCTTAAGGAGTCTATAAAGCACGAATTTGTTTACGTTATGACACGATTGAGAATGTATCACTATAAAGTTAGAAAAGTTAAAATCAAATTTAGAAGTCATTTACCCTTTTTGAGGATACTCGGTATTAATTCTTGACTTACTATTTTATCAATAAGGTTAAATATTACCTTTACTTTCTGCTTATTTCCGGAAAAACTACCATTCACCAGTTACTTTCCTTTTTATCCACTATTTGCCTTTTCTTACAACACTTTCACTTAAAGGCCAGTCCTGTCTTTTTCTTTAATCGCTTTACTTTTATCTTACTTCCATGTCAAATTAAATTCGACAGAGAAATAGTTGAACAATTTATAACTTTATTTGGTTACAGAAAAAAAAGGCAGTAATGCATACTGCCATGAGAATCTTATATTCTTATCAAGGAATTTAATAGAATATTTCGGTAATCCGCCCGAAATACAAGAACAACTTTCAGACCATGAGTTACAGACAAAACTCAAAGTCTTACTGGAATTTAGTAGAATATTTCGGTAATTCGCCCGAAATACAAGAACAACTTTCAGACACTCTTTCTTTAAAACGAGAATTAAAATTAGGGATAGAACGATATCACTTTTTTCGCCGATACGATATATCGGCCGATACCGATATTTACGTGCCAATATACCGATATATCGTATCGGCAAACATTACGCCATCTATTTATACACGACCAATTTCAAAACCAGTTGAATTTTAAAAAATTGAAGTTAATTCAGGATTTTCAGACGCGTTGGAATTCTACTTACTATATGCTTGAGCATATAATGGAACAAAAAGAAGCAATCACTTTATATATGTCCAACAATAATGGTCTCACCAACCTAACTTACTCTGAATGGGAATTGGTAAAAAGCATCCTTAATATTTTAAGGCCGTTTGAAGAAATAACAAAAACCGCAAGTAACGAACAATGTTGCATTTCTGAAGTATTTCCATTAGTCGTCACTTTAACAGAATATTTATCTAAAGAGGGACCAAACTTTGCTGGTGTCGGTACATTAAAGAACGAACTTTTAACAAGTTTAGAGTGATATGTTATTTCAACGAGATAATCTGTTTTTAGACCCTAAATTTAAAATACATTTTGGGAAACTTTTGACAGCATTGCCTCTACTTCGGCTTCCGAGACCAGTACTACAAAATACATGGAGCAAGGCTGAGAAAATAAAATAATATATTTGGCATATTCAACTATATTAAAAGATAAATCTCCTTTCGAGTGGTGGGAGGCAGAAAAAAATAAATTTCCCAGTTTGTACAACGCAGCTTCAGTCTACCTTTCAGCACCTGCTGCCAGTGTGTCAAATGAACATTTTTTTAGTGAATTAGGTAATATTTACGAGCATAAAAGAAATAGATTAAATGTAGTTAGAGCTGAAATGTTGGTGTTTTTGCATTATAATATCAAGAAATTAAATTTTAAGTATTAGCTATATACCGTATTTAGTACCTGCTACCTGCTACATTAGGTATATTTGTTAATAGTGTTAGGATTTGTTTTACTTTTTTAGTAAAAATGTTACCTTTAGAATAAAAACTTTTATTTTGTTTAATAAAGTATTTCATTTAATATTTATTTTTATTATACTTATGCACAGAAAAGACATTTTTTTTTTGCCGATATATCGTCAATTAGCTTGCCGATACGATACGATACCGATAATCGGCAACAATTGCCGATATACCGATACCAATATCGGTATCGTTCTATCCCTAATTAAAATCTGTTATCACCTCTTTATCTCCGAGACCCGCCGTACCGCCTTTTATGCGACTCGTTTTCTGGCGGACGAAATCTCGAGACTTTATTGGATGCGTCGTCTCGCTACATAATCACAGAGTTCACGAAAACATGTCGATGTGTTAGCGTTGCCTAGCGACGGTCGGCTTCCTTGGTTTCTTTGTTTTTAGATTGCTAAAGGAATTTATTAAGGCGGCATTGTCACGACTAAAAGGGAAATTTACTGTTTAAATTTAGATTTTAATTATTTTATTAAGAATTAGAAGGAATGTTTGCGCACTTGTGGCTATAGAAAAATAGCTTCCAGGTTGCAACAACATATTAGTTTAAAAAATAATTTTTTGTTCCTCAAGATTAAATACATTTTTATTTTATTAAAAAATACATCTTTTTTAGGTAGCACAGAGATATGCCACTGTTAACTTACCTTATATCACAGAAAAGCCTCGTGAATCTTTTACTATTATTAAAAAAATGTTTAAGCCAATAAGGAGCACCGTGTGGTATTTATTTTTAGGACAAGCCCTATTAGGTAGTATTGTAACATACTTTGAAGCAAAATCTGTTATTAAAGTCAGTCAACAACTTGCTCTCGAAGAACAAAAGGAACATTATAGATAGTATAGTATCTCTTTATGTAAATATTAAATATAGTATATAAAAATTGTTTTAGATTTACTGTTGTAACAAATATAATATTTATTAGCAATTTTTTTTTATATTGTTCTGTAACAGTTCATATAAAAACTAGGATCTTCGTCTTACACCTTTTTATTAGCAATCAGATTCATCAACCTTTCTATGGTAACAACAATGCATCATAACTAGGCTAACGGTTTAGTCGTCAATATCAAACTGAATGCTTTGAAAGTCGGTTATACACTCTGGCGTTTGTGTTTAAATTTGGCGAAGTTGCGCATTGGGGAGCTTAATAATACACCATCAAAAAATTGAAGTTATCTTTTGTACTTTTGGAAATATCTAAACCATCATCAACTTTATTTGTTTTAATACGGACCTGAGTTTTTATTTAATTTTTTTGAGCCCCTTATTATCCTGATTACAAAAATGTATAACACCTAATATTTATTTAACAAATATGGAACGCCCCATAAGAAATAATGTGCGTTCCTTGTCTAACTCATTGTCTCTTATGAAAAATATGTTTATTTAACAGAAAAATATCAAGTGTTATACATCATTGTAATTGGGATTAAAACTGCTTCAAAAAAATGAAATAAACAATTGAGGGCCGTATTTAAAAAAATAAAGTTGATGATGGTTTAGCAAAAAAGAACCGTTGTAGAAAAATTTTGACTTCGCCAGTGGATGAAGCGGAAAAAGTTCCAAAAAGAATGTATTAGATTTTTTCTTATTTATGAAATAAACACGTAAAAAATAAAAACGAAAACTTTCAGTTTTTCGGCCATATTTTCAAAAATACAAAATAGAAATTCAGTTTGTTAACGGTGTATTATTGAGCTCCCCAATACGCAACTTTGTCAAATTTAAACTACCGTTTCGGAGATCCCCATACTGAACCTCCTTATCTTGGACACACTGTATATGAGAAAGAAAAAAAAATGTAGATAAATTTTGTGTCATTGTGACAAATTAATATAATTACAAAATACTCTTTGGATTACTGACGGATGATGCAAAAAGAAACCAGTGTTCCAAGACTCAGGGTACTTGTGCATTATTTACAAATAATTCGTAAACTATATCTTCACTTTATTGCCGCACAGAAAATTGAATTATAAACATCAATACCGTAAAACACTTTACAAAACGTTACTTGTACGTTTATTGTTTTGGTAACAAAAATACAAAATACTTTTTTAGAACACCTATAATTTTAACAACCTTGTTAAATAATATCACACAATTGCCGCTAAAAGACTATATATTAAGGTATCTTAAACGCGAAGGACGATTTCCAGGACGGAAATATTTGGATTTTGTCGAGGACGGACTTATTGTGAAATATTGTGGCAACGTGTTTTGAATCCTATACATACGTAACCTGGGGTAAAGTAGGCGAACATACAGACACTTGATAAAAATAGAGATCAATATATTTAGTACGAGGAGTCAATAGACTTCAACTATGCGACCCTAAAAGTTTTAATAATTATAGGACACGCCAATAGTTAATTTAAGGCGGATCTCCAACTCCCCCTTAGCTTGGTATGAGCATATCTCCGCCAAATGCATAGATAAAAGTTTATGGGGGGGATCGAATGGAAACTGCCATATTAAAGAGGGGGTCGATATTTTGGCGCCATCTACCGTTATGGAGGACAATAAAGAGCTTGTTCAAAAATTAAAAATCTGTTGTACCGGCCTCATTTCTTGTTTAATGTTTTTTCCCAGAGATGGCTTTTCCTCCGTTTAGCCGGGAATTTCAAATTAAAGCCAGGAATGGTGTTGAAAGGAAAATATTTAAAATATAATCGTTACGTCATAGTTTGTAGAGTATGACGTAACAATTATATTCTAAACCTTTCCTTTCCACCTTTTCCTGACTGCAATCAGCTATTGAACAAAAAATAATTTTCATAAATTGTTGAGTAAATAAAAGATTGTTAGTGGAATAAAATAAAAGAAGTAAAATTACTACAAAAATTTATTAAAACTTTTTTCGAGGTGTATTTGTTAAAACACCTAGAATACAAACAGTATTTAAAAATAGTATTTAACATATTTTAGAGATCAGGTTATACAGTGACGGTTAGAATATTGCACTACGAGGGAAAATTGTTTATCAAGCTTATGGAAAAATGTAAACATGGTAAATTGTCTCCCCAAATCCGGAAACCCAGATAGGGATAAAAACAAATAACTTGAATTTTAAGGTACAGTGAAATACCTTTATTTTTTAAAACAGAAAAACATTACTAATTGAAGCTGTTTCAAATTAAGTTTTAAGTATAAACACGAAGCACACAGTAGCCTGTGACAGAAATTAGAAAACCAACATTTTCAGTTAAACACATTTAAAATAAATTAAATTTTCTTGAACTAAAAATTTTACTTCAAGTCACTTTATTGCAAGAGATATTCAAAATGGCTTACATGGTGCACTACTTTTTTTTTGCTTATTTATGCATATTTATATAACTGTAACCACTAGACATATTTAATTATTTTAGTTTTAGTCAGTATAAATAGCATTTAAAATTTTGAATGACAATTTGAAATAGTACACCACTTAGGAAGTGACAAAACAGTAAGATTTTGTTTTTGAACATTGGTGTCTGGAATTTCATATTTAGGCATAAATTTCAACTGAACTTTTGTTAGTAAAATTTTCCTGCGTTTTTCAGGTCTCTTCTCTTTGTACAAGTGGTTTTGTGACATGTGTATGTGTATTTTGGTTTTAGGATATGCAGAGATGATTTTTTCTATTTTAATTGTTTAATAAGGCTTAATAAAAAACGTTCTCATTTAGTGCAACATTTATTGAGGTTACTGCATATGTTAAGCCAGTACCTTATATCTCACTTTTTAAAATTCACTGTATAATATACTGCTTTTAAACAGATGCTTAACAAAGTATTGTATACCTTACCTTAACCTAAACTGCAAGGATTTATAACACCTTATTTTTTGTTTCTTAGCGGTCAGTAAATTTTAAAAAGTGTCCATAATTTTTGACAAGGTTAAAATACATTTTTTATTATAATTAAAAGTACAATAAAAAACTGAAGTAACAAAATTATTAGCTAAATTATTTAGTCATTACGGTAAATAATAGTTGTGACTCAACTACAAAAAATAATATACATATTTCAAACATAAGTAACCAGCAAAAACTCTTAAAACAGTAATATTATGTATTTTCCAAGATAATTAGTGACCCATGTATTATTAACAGTGAGATGTGAGTTAGTTGGGATTGGAGTCGATGGATTTAAGAAAAACAATTTTCTTCTTGCCGACGTTTCGGTTAATTTATAACTATTATCAAGGCTCGAAGAGTTAGTTTTTCCCTGTCATTAAAAATTGTTGTTTTGTTTGTTTTAATGACAGGGAAAAACTAACTCTTCGAGCCTTGATAATGGTTATAAATTAACCGAAACGTCGGCAAGAAGAAAATTGTTTTCTTAAATTCATTGCCCCAATCCCAACTAACTCACATCTCACTGTTAGTAATATTATGTTTAAGTCAATAACATCTGTAAAGGATAAATATTTCTGCAACATATTTTTGTTCAAAACATGCAAATATGACTCTTTTTAAAAAAATTCCGAAAAGAATTCTATACATTATGTATATGATGTTACATTTAACATAAAACCAAATTGTTTCGTAAGTGTAGATTAAGTTTTATATTTCTAAAGCCCATTTATAAAGATAACGATTTCTCAGTACGACCATGGTTTCAGAAAGCTTAGGTAAAAATTCATAATAGACTTGTACACCATTTTTAAATAAAACAATTTTAGCAGTAATAATTAACCATTTAAATTTTTTGTTTTAAAATGATTAAAATTTTGAGTTCACTCAAAATTTCAAACTTTAGTAAATGTGTGACATATACACATTAACTAACTCTGAAAATACATGGCAGTGTCAATAAAAAAATAAAAAAGCCCTAAAAGGAGGTTTATGTGGACAGATTACTTATCGATGAGGAGGCTGCCGATATAAAATTGAATAACACAAACTAGTAAATGCTATTAACATTTTTATAGACATTGTAGGTTTTAATATGTTAATTTTGAGGATGAGAACTTTAAAAAATGCAGTGTAAATGGCAATTTTGTTTTGATAAATATTTATAACAATGTACAAACTATTTAAGACATTAAATTGGTATTAAATAATTTTTGCCTGATACCGCACAGTTTTTATTGGTTATTGCTAGTGTTCACAAGCCTTTCACTGATTGGGAAAAACATACCTGAATTTTTTTAATATCGCCTAAATTACTCGCTTAATTTGAGGTTTCTTATTCTTAAAATAAGTATAGAAGTAGCACTGTAACAACGGCAGACGAGTATATGGTTAGACTTTAGAGTGAGGCTGTTGACCCAGCAGGACATTGTAGGTTAAAAATTCATTCCCCTATTTTTTAAATATCCCTTTTTTCTTTTCACTGCACTGCTATGTATTTTTTTGGCTGATAAAAATATTTTTGGAGCTGTGTGTGGTATAGTCCTTAGATCCAAACCTTTGATTATTTTATTAATTTGGTTGCAAAAATTAAAAATATTAACTCTAATAAAATATTTGAAAATTTTTGACTTAATTTTTGTATCGTGAAAACAGTCTGTAAAAGAAATTCTTTCACATAATATTTTAAATGTGTAGTCAACAATATTTTTTTTGTACAGGTTTCTATTAAAAATATAGCGAATTATGTTTAAAGATTTCTTCATTTTCTCTAAAAAGGAATCGCTTACATATTTTAGATGTAGTTGTCCTTTTTTATATTCTTTAAAAAGAAGAAAGTCTTCATCTTCAGAGACAGTTGATTCCTGTTTTTTTAAAAAGCTATCCTTGCAGCTACAAGGTAGTCTTCCCACTTTTTTTAAAATGTACCCACAGACATATCTCAAAACTTTTGTCTCAATGGACTTCAGATACACTGGTAAGTCAACTGGCACTTTGCAGTATACTACTTCCTGAACATCTTCATCTTCTTCAGGCAAACCCTGTAAACATAACATATTTTAATCAAAAATAATTGGCGCATTATATTTTCTTAGGCAAAATAACAAATTACTATGTAGCGATAACACATATAAAATATTAATACACACCTGAGTTACAAGTCTCTGAAGGGTCAAAAAAAGAGACGAGTCATCATCCTCACAGTTTGCTCCAACAGAATGATATGATGTCAGTTGGTTAACTATTAGGCTCTTGTAATAATTACTGAAGTCAATTGGCTGAGGATTAATATTTCTTGCACCCCTTTGCCTAATTTTCCCAAAAAAATTCTCAAGTGGATCCTGATTAAATGTTCTCGGCATCATATGCGTAAATCCTAAACTTGATAATATTTGCCAAAGGTCCTTAAAATTTTTAATAGTGCTAATCAAATTTTTTAGACTTGGAGGACTAAAATGGGATCCATTTTTTAAAAATTTAAATGTTTTAAGCTGGACTAAAGCTTCATTCCAAAATTTTATATGTGGTGAGCCTTTGGTAACTGGCACTCGCATACTTTTTCCTGGTGGTGGTTTAAAAGAACTGCCATTCAAACTATCAAACAGCTTATCCAGAAACTCCAAAAGAATAGCAGTATCTTCTGCTCTTTTTTCTAGGACAAGCTGTTCATCCCCGGTATCCACGGTGATTCCTAAAATAAAGATTTGGTTTTTAATAACAGGTCTTATGAATTATTGTAAAGGAAATTAAAAGAAAAATATAATTAAGCATTTGAACATACCCGAAAAAGCAAGAACATTAATTGCAACAGCCACGGAATGGCTAAACACTTGTGTACATTTTGACACTTTCATTTTGCTCATCTTGGCTGGGTTTACATGGGCGTCTGTTAGTTTCGTCATCATTCGTAGACATCCAATATGAGGATCCATTTTGTAAGCTGTATAAATGTCACCCCATTTTGCCAACTTTGTTTTTGCATCGGATACAAACTGCAAATCGTATTTAACAAGGTTGTTTCTCAACCCTTTAAACAGATGCGGCACATCATACAGTGGAATTATTTTTTTCCATTAACCTCAAAATAATAATCATAATTGTCCTTTCCCATCTTTTTGTATTCCTCGTGTGTCTTCTTTACTAGCCTATTAATGGCTGCTTGATTATTAGATCCTTGGTCACATACTGTGGCAACAATATTATACCCAATACTATGACACTTCTTAATAACCATTTCAATTATAGAAGATAACTTCTCGCTTTTTGTGCCACCGTTCACAAAATGGTAGTAAATGGGTTGTTTCCATTTTCTTCGTATGCCTCTAAGCATAAACACCTAAAAAATTGAAAGAAAATATTTTAACTAAATAACATGTAAGTAGTAACAAGTGACTTTTAAAATTATAACTAAAAGCATTGTTTTAAAAAACATTGTAGTACTCAGGTTTTCATAGGTTTTGCTTCAATTATTTCTATTACCCAATTTTTTTGTAATATTACCTGTGCATGATTTGCTATCTCTTCTGTTTGGTCTTGGCCATCGTCTTCAAAGCCTTCAACACATCCCCTAGGCAAATTTGGTTGCAAATTAGGCTGTAGGGCCATTTCATCAAACATCAACAAACAGTGTTTATCCAAGGGGTTATTAAAGTTTCGGGCTTCGGCTTTCAAAACTGCAAACACTTCATGATGAAGACCAGGTCGAATTGGAATACGATTTAAAAGTTTCATCACAGTCTTCCTCGATGGTAAAGCGAATATTTTTGAGAGGAAGCGATAACCAGCACCACTATGCTTGTATAGAGCCAAAGCCAAAACTTTGTCCTCAAGACTGTACCTCCTCCCCCTACTTTTTTTTTCAACGTTTTCTATTTGGCTTTGAAAAAATCTAGCGCGTATGCGGTCCATACTTGAAACCACTTTTTCAAAAGCCTGGGAAGTTGTAAATTTTTCAACGTAGTTCAATCTCCTTTTAACAGACAATGCCGTTTTTTTCGATTTTAAAGCTCTCCTTTTAAACTGCATAGCTCTTCCGTATAAATGTTTAGCTTTAGGAGTTAAATCCTTCACTTGACCAACATTGACTTCAGATAGTAGTACTGATCTTCCTAAAATAGATTTGTAACAATATTATTCTGCTTATGTTTTTCAGAAAGAGATCTTTTTTCTATAAAAAGTATTAATATAAGTTAATTATATATAGATCTCCTCATATATAATAATAAATATACAGTGTGTCCGCGGATGGGGTTCCCAAGAGGGAAAAAATCTTTATTATTCATTTTACGACCAAAAGTCATTCTTCATAAAAAGTTCTGCTTGTTGAGGAAATGACTTCACGATAAAAAAAATTTAGATCAGATGTACAGGGTGTTAATAAATTAGGAAAACAAGAAAATGCTTCAAGACAAAAGTACCATTATTTATTAATTTTAACAAAAATGTTACTAAACAAAGTTGTTTATAGTCTAACGAAAAGACTAAATACAAATTTTGAAATAAAAATTTAAATATTAAAAATATTAATAAATAATAGTTTTTTTTCTACAACCGAGTAAAAAGTACAAATTTGCGCTTCCAAATGAAAGCGCAAAGTTGCACTTTTCCAAGGAGCGACCATTTTGGTTACTTTGTACAGTAAAAAAGTGCTCACTCCTTGAAAAAGTGCAAATTTGCGCTTTCATTTGGAAGCGCAAATTTGTACTTTTTACTCGGTTGTAGAAATTTTTTTTAATATTCGAATTTCTATTTCAAAATTTGTATTTAGTCTTTTCGTTAGAGTATAAACAACTTGGTTTAGTAAAATTTTTGTTAAAATTAATAAATAATGGTACTTCTGTCTTGAAGCATTTTCTTGTTTTCCTAATTTATTAACACCCTGTACATCTGATCTAATTTTTTTTTATTGTGAAGTTATTTTCTCAACAAGCAGAACTTTTTATGAAGTATGACTTTTGTTCATAAAATGAATAATAAAGATTTTTTCCCCTTTTGGGAAGCCCATCTGTGGACACACTGTATATTCAGGAGCTAAGAGTTTTTTATTCTTAAAAGCTGTGGATAAATTTAACCTTAAACTAATAAAATCACATATGTTTTCTGCTTATGATTTATGATTTTAGAAAAAAAAATTCTACCTAAAAACTACTATTATAATTTAACTAAATGTAGATCCCCACATACTCAATAGTAAAAAAATATATATAAGGGTCATAATTTTCTTATCATTTAAAGGTGAGGATAAATTTAATGTTAAAACCATAAAATCACATACGTTTTTGAGTTGGGTGAGGTGACACACTTGTAAATTGCTCAGTAGTGTTGGTGGTTGCTTCTATTTGCTTCTCATCTAAAATAAATGTCTGGTGGCTTGTACTGGGAACAGCATAATGTGGGTCTACATTAGACTTTTTTGTCATTAATGAAGAGCAAATTTCTTCGACCGCTGGCGAAACATCTGCCAATGTAACAGATCTTGTGCTCGTTGAAGGTTCGCATTCGATACTTATTAATGGATCTAAATTTAAAAAAAAACACTGAAATATATAATTAAATTAAGTATTATATTAAATACAATTTGAAATATATTTCAAAGTAAATTGCTTATATCAACAATACTTATTAAATTTTTGATGTAATGAAATTTACATACCTGGTAACTTTAGTGATGGTGTTACACCACTTTTCAGTTTGTTATTACTCGCAAAGTCTTCAGGTAAAAAGTGTAAAGAGCAGATCCTTGAACTCCTATACAATTTATCCGCTGTCTTTTCTGAAACTAGGCGCCTATTTCCACATAAAACGACCCACCTATCAAAGAGCAATTTATCCTTCGCTGGATTAGGAAAGCGATGTCTAGAGGAACTGCTATCCCAACAGGAAGGTATAACACAAGGTGTGTGCGGCATGGCCGAGTAACACAAAGTTATTTCCTGCAAATAATTTCATATTAAGGTACTGCAGCAGTTCATGTCTATGAATGAAGAATTTGAATGATATTTTAATAAATGTATATTTTCAGCAAAAAAACCTGAAATATTTCTCAAAAAATTCTGTGTCACAGCAATTAAAAAATTAAAAATTTCCTAGAGGTAAAAATTATTACCACTTTATAAATTATTATAAAGCAAGTCACTTCCAAACATAACCTTATGTTTAGTGTTTAATAAGCGTTTTTATTGATTTCAGTACAACATAATACATTTTTATCACAGTGTTTATATTGTTTTTATGCAGTCTGTACAACGGAATTTAATTCAATTGGGAAAAAGCATTTTAAATATAATAAACATTATGAAATATTTGTAGGTTATTTTTCCTTGCCCTACTATTAAAAGGTAATAAATTTAGAAAATATGGATGGATGCTTGCTAGTTTATTTGTGTATTAAATGTTTATGTTTATTATTTAAACATCCTAAATAAATTCGAGGCTAAACCTAGAAAAATAAATAAACAAAAAGAGAGCGTTACTTACCAACCACAAAAAACACTATAATCCAAGGAATGTACAGTTTATAAAGTCCACAAATTATCAAACACAAAATTCACCAACAATATTTACTATTATATGGTAAAGTTAAGGATTAAAAGCATCAAAAACCTTTCAAAAAATAAACAAAACTCAAACACAAACGCTTAGGTCGATTTGAATTTCAAAATGGACGTTGTGCGGATCGGATGGCATGGCGGCCATCCGTCATGAAATACAGCGCCTCTAGCGGCTTGGAGGGAAACACAAAGCAGGCCCTGTCTGCTCATTTAAAGTGCGCATAGCATGGCCAAATGTTGGTAGTACGGAGGGCTCAAAGAAGGAGATAAATCGGTAATGGCCGAGTTTTGAAAATCCGTCCCCACTTTTATAGCAGTTCACCGCTTGGTCATAGGTGACGCGTCAGTCGTTTGTGATGCCATTTTAGCTTTGTGTTTTATGAGAAGTTTTAGAAAATTGTATAATTTTTATTAAACGTGGTCGTTAAGTGGTGTATTTTGCTAATATTTATAAACAATGAGTGTTAAGAAAGTGAATAAAGATAGAACTTGTTTCGTTCCGGGGTGCAAATAGGGTTATTCCGCCGATAAACAAGCCAGAAAAGTGGCGGGTCAAATCAATCCCAGTCTGTTTAAAGCACCTAATGTAAAGTAAAAAATAAATAAATATATAGGTAGGATATGTATGAAATATACCTAATGTCTATTATCAATTGAAAATGGCAAGGCATATTATAATACAAATTGTATAACCTACAAATATTTCTAACAAAAATATTAATTAGGCAAGTGAATTCTTGTTATAAAAATTACTGTCAATAATTAAACACTTGTAATTTATAATTATAGGTATAATATTACCTTTATAAAAGTATTTTGTTGTACTAGGATCCCGCAGTTTTAAAAGATTGGAATAAAGCAATTCCCAGAGAAAACAAAATACTAGGACCAAATAATGTTGTTTGTTCATTACACTTTGTCGAAGAAGAACTACTAAACTTTTATGAGACTAAAATGCCTGATGGTTCGGTACACCAGATAAAAAAGGGAAGGCCTACATTAAAAGAAGGTGCAGTGCTAAGTATATTTCCCAATTTACCTTCTTATTTGTCAAGTAGTCGAATGATACGAAAACCACCATGTATTTCGAACCTAGTCCATAGAGGTAAAAAAAGAAGGAAAATAACCCCGCACTACAACCAGAAATTCTAAATTTAATAGAAGAAAAAACTTCTAACCAAAATGTGATTGTATTTCAATAAATAAATTATTTATGCAATAGTGTATTTCTTTAAGGGCCCTCCCCAGTTGAAATTTAATAAATAAAATAAATTTACTTAAAATTCTGTAGGTCATTTAGCTAAAGTCATTAAGAATATTTTTTTTCTGGGGCGGGAAAAAAGTTAGACATTTCATATCTGTTGACAGGGACTAAAATGTCACTTTTTAAAAATTACTTTTTTCTCTGATATTTATATACACATAAATAAAGGTAGAAGATCGAACGCTGTTAGAATGACACCGATACGTCACGGTTTTATACGGGTTTGCCATAAGAGACCGTGACGTATCGGTGTCATTCTAAGCGTTCAAGTCTAGTGATTTGAATTTAGGATATTTTATATATTTTTTAGTCAGAGAAAACTCGGAATCACACATTTTTTTACTTTATATTACTCAAAACAACCAGTAAGTTCGCAATTTTTAAATAAAATCACAATGAAATATGACATATTTGATTACTCGAAAGGTTTCCTTAGCAACGCAGGTCAACCTGTTTAAGCATTGAATTTTCACATTGATAATTTTCTAAATTTAATATATTGTAATTATATGTTTTTTCAATATTAAGTCGCTGTTTTTCCCTTCACAGAAAAAAATAGTGTATTATACACGGGAAAAATATTAGATTTTTAGCTCTCGGTTTTTTGTCACCCTCCACTTCGCGTCGGAAGACAACACAACCTCGAGCTAAAAATCCAATACTTTTTTCCCTTGTATAATAAATAACTATTGTTAGCTTTTTGTATTGAGAGTAAATAATGGATCAACTTTTGTTTTTATTTACGGGGCTACTCCTGTTTGAATTAAATAAGTAAAGCAAATTTATTTAAAAATACTAGTTTAATTTAATTAGCTCCAGCATGACATTAAACTTGCTCTATTTTGATTGATACCGAAATGCCGTCGATCATTAATTTTCAAAATATATTTTATGTTATCTATATACAAGCATAATATACACTTGTAAATATCAAAATAATTAATAATTCATTAAAAATATTATATTTTTAACAGTTACTGCCATAAGAAACCGAACATTTTAAGACTCACTTGGACCACGTGCGCCTCCTAGCGGAGGTTTTAAAAATCTCAATTACAAGGCGGATTTCGTGCCCATTATTTTAACGCTGCGATTTATCTCCTTCTTTGAGCCCTCCGTAGTTGGTAGCTAATTACAAGCTTGTTGTTTCTTTGTTTTTGGCTTAGATTCCTATTTGGGTCAATTGCCATTACTTCTGTTCGAGACACAGCTTTCCCGGGCTTTGTCTATATCTGGGAGTCTCCAGTAAGACGGGCATGTGTCCCTGATGGCTCCCGAAATCACTATTTTTCTTTCTTGCTTTGTAATAATTTTATCGATTAAAGGCACAAACAATGGCGATCCGACCAAGGACTACTACTAGTATACCGCTTTCTGACAGTACTGTCACTTCCTGCTGAGCGCGCAACCCTCTTTTGCCATTAGGAAAATGACTTGTGGGCCCCCAAAAGAAATATAAGGTATATAAGGAATCTTCGTTCACAGCGCTTAGCCCCAGAAGGACTCCATCGTTTGGCGTGAGTTCTCCTTGATCCCCGAGGGTAAAAGCCGTTAATACGGTTCCTCAAACCGCCTTCCCGAAAAAAAAGAACCGCCGCCCGACTTGATGACTAGCGGCTACAGCTCGCCGGTCTGCTACGTTCCGTATGACGTAATATGCCGAAGCAAGACAAGCCCGCAAGCCGATCCGACACGAACGAACCATACGAACAGCTGTTTAGAGAATGTTTTTATTTTTTATCTTTTAAATCTAGCCTAGCTAGTTAGTAATTTCAGCATTTTCAGTGCTTGTTGGTGTTTTTGTGTTAATTAGGTATAATTTGTATCACCAAATATGTCTGAAAATTGTATTAAGTGTTGTGTATGTCAAAAACAGTTTAGTACTACTTCTAATAACTTACACAAACATGCACGGATATATCATGCAGGTGTAGAATTTACGTGCGCACAAACAAAAAATTGTGTATTTTTTTAAATTTTAGGAAAAAACAATCTTAGGGGTTCACAGTGCTGCCAGATTGAATCAATTTGAGCCATCAAATTTTTTGACATTCTGTCTGAAATATATTTGGGGTAAATAAAAAGCTGCTTTGCTAACCAGAACTAACCATGACCGACTAGTAAGAGTTTTTGAATTTGTCTAAAAGGTCGGTCATGGTTAGTTCTGGTTAGCAAAGCGGCTTTATATTTACCCAATTATATTTCAGACGTGAAATCGGGGAAAAGACCCTATTTGGTAACACTGCACGGTTAACCTTAAAATAATTTCTTGCTGTTTCTTGTTATAAGGGGGAGTTTTCGCATTATATGAAGAAATCAATGGTTATTTTAAATTCTAAAATCGAAATAAAAAATATTAAAACACATAATTTCTCTTCTGCGCTTGTATATTTGCAATCCTTGAGGACACTAGAATACGACTATATAAAAATTTTGCCATTTAATCCAAAAATAGCAGAAAACCGTTTTGTAAACAATTACCAAATATTTTTTCAGATTCGTACTCAAAGCCCCAAAAAACCCCCGTATACCAAATTTGGTCAAAATCGGAGAGGAGGCAACTTTCGAGACAATTACCAAATTTTACTGTGTTTATTACAGTGAACTTATTATAAATACACATTAGGCGTAAAAGATAAAAAGACATTTTAATTTTTCAATAACAAAAAAAACAACCTCCAAATTTGTAAACAAAACAGCCGACAGCTGTTCGGTTCGTGGTTCGTGTTATTCCGGCGTGCGACGTCATCCGGAACGCTGCAGACCGGCGAGCTCTAGCCGCTAGTGACTTGATGCACTACAGCCCTTTTGTTATCGTGAGCACTTCACTAGTCGGAGGTCAAATAGAAACTTAATTACAAGCTTTCTGTTAGCTTGATTCGGTAGTCTTTTTATACTACCTTTTTGTTGACTATTTTGAAATCCTGTTATGATGTATTAAACAGGGTTGCCATCAACCTAGATTTGTCAGGAAATTTAGAGCTTTCAAATATACCATGAAAATGTCGGGCAATATTTTAAAATTCTACAAAATGTCATGGAAACTAGGTAACGGTACTGATAATCAAAACTGCTTTTTAAAATTCTTAATATTCTCTTTTTAGAGATGCATAAAAAAGGCTTCAAGATGTGCACTTACATTTTTTTGGTCATTATCAAAATTATATTTTTAGTCATGAAAAACCTAGATTTGTCAGGGAATTTGAACTATAAAACTTGGTGGCAAACCATATCTAATGACTGTTGTGTGGCTTGTTTAAAATTTCCTACATATTGTTTGACATTTATAAAGTTAACATACTTTGTGTTTATTCGTAGTACACCGTGTGATGGTGATTTACAGGAAAATTTACCCCAAAAGGAATAACTTCATAAATATCATTATAATGCAACTATTTCTTTAATACAAAATTTCTTACTGATAAAATCAGTGTATTCTCATTTTACTTTCTAGTAGATAGCTAGACAAAATAATAAACTAGGTTGATTTTCCCAATTTTCTTTTATTTTTCCTTTTAAATAACAAAATATTGTATGAGCATTTAAAATATATTTGATAAAATTATATACAGAAAAGGATCTAAAACAATAGATTTAATCTTATAGGTCCATCCTCACAGCCAATCTTGAGATTTACCATTTTTAAGCTGACTCTACAATTTGTGCTTGCTTTCTTCGGTAGCTAAAAAATAAATGTGATAAAATAAAACCTCATATAAGTGTATATTTTCCACAAACATTTAAAAATATCGGTATTTTAACCACTACAGTGTTAATTGAATATATCATACCTTATTGCCCTATATAGCTGGTAGAGTGAAGTACAAGCTACAAACACATTTACACTAAATAAGCTGTAGTTTTTGGGAATTATAACCAATGAGTATCTTGACCAAATGACTCCAGTTGCTGCTAAAGCTGCTGTCTGTGAAGGGCTTATTGTTTCAGCGGGTCTAGTTATATCAGCAATACCAGCTAACACGAGTCCCTGCAAAAACGAGATATTGAGTCAATCGTCTAACGCAAGAAATCTTTTAAACTGTTAGAACACCTTTAAGGCTTAGCAAGTTAGTCATAATACAAACCCATTTAAATGCTGGGGCCCAGAAAAATATTGTTTTTGGACCTGAAACAAAAGAAGAAATGTAAGCTGTTTTCATATAAAAACCGTGTTATTATGTTCCATGAATAAAATATCCAGTAGGGCATATTTTCACACAGTGTGAATGTGCAAAGAAATTTCACATGAGTGGTGAGAATGCGACTTACCAGTTAAAAATATTATTATTATTATTATATTACTGAGTTTAAAGAATTTAAATTAAGATTTTTAAAATGTACAAGGTGTCCCAAATTCGAGACTCATTATTGGGATCACGGGAACCTAAAGAGATCAGCGGTTGGTTAAATGAATACAAAGTAGCACAATTTGATGCTAATTAAAATGCCACTTTAGAAGTTTAAAAATTTTGAATACCTCCAAAGACTTTTGGAACAAACCTAATATTTGTATATAGATATAACAAAATAAATTTCACATTCCCATTGCTACTTTCCCTGTTCTATAAGATGGTGTTATTAAATTTACACACCGACGTTTCGTCTTTGAGCTGCCATAATCAACTTTGTTTTTTAAACTACGCTCCTGGGTTTTTTATTTTGGATTTTAAGAGCTTCTAAGATCCCAAAATCAATGATCTATCGCACTTATTCGAAAAATTCATATTATTGGCAATTTCCATATAAAATCATGTGTTAGAGAGAGACAGATGAGATTTTTTGGTTTTTTGACCAAATTCAGTATACGTGGGTTATATGGTTACAATATTTCACAAACACCTTTTAAAAAATTGTTTTTATATATATTTTACACCTTTTTTCCATTTAATTGCAAACCTCCACTTTCACAGGCCGCAACCATGTATACACTAGAGATTTTATAAATAAATATGGCTGCTTTGCCTTTGAACTTGAAAGTTCGCAATTTAATGGAAAAAAGGTGTATAATAAATAAAAATACAAGGTTTTAAAACGTGTTTATAAAATTATGTGTGCCACTTTAGTATAAAAATCAAGAATTGTGTACAAAAATAAGGGGGAATTTAGTGCAAATGAGATAAGTTTGATTTTCAACTTTGATGATGAATATCTCGAAAACGAAACGTTGCCGAAAAAATATTTTTTTCAGATTCGTATTCATCGCCCCAAAAAAACCCCCTATACCAAATTTTCTCAAAATCGGAGAGGAGGTAACTTTCGAGACAATTACCCTAATTTAGTGTAAAAATCATGAATTGTGTGCAAAAAGAAGGGGAAATATAGTTAAAATGAGGTTAGTTGGATTTTGCAACCTTGATGATGAATATCTCAAAAACGAAACGTTGCTGAAAAGAAGTTTTTCAGATTCGTTATCAGCGCCCCAAAAACCCCCGTATACCAAATTTGGTTAAAATCAGAACTGAGACAACTTTCAAGACAATTAGGTACTTGTTTTAAATGAAACATTATTAAAAAATATATAAAATCTTCGCGTTTTCCCATTTTCAAAATTATATGACATGTCTATGTTTGGATAAGCAGTTTTGTAACAATTCCTTGGACAAGCAGGATCCAACATCGAAGTTCTGTTTGGCTTTTGCGGCATACTATATGTAAGTAAGGGTGCTCTATTGCATGAAAAATAAAATTTAAAGTCGAATTGTTACAAAACTTGATGCAAACATAGACATGTTATATAATTTTATAAAGAACAAAACGCGAAGATTTTATATTCTCAATAAAATACAAGGAGCTCTAGTTAAAAAAAAATATTCCCGATTTTTCTATTTTCCGATCGTCAGTTGTTTTTCTAAATGTCATGTTTAAAATCCTTATAAAAAATACTAAAAAGTTTGTATTAATTACTTTTTTGTATTTCTTTAATTATACCTTTAAAAGCATGCCAAATTATAAGGAAAACCCTGTAAACTTTATACCACTGTCAAATAAAAAGAAAGCCTTAAAGCTTTAATAAAGATTTTTGAGTTTAAATGGTCTATTTATTCTGCTTATGTCTTAAAGTATATATACCTAAAAAATAATTATATAAATAGGTAAGTACAAAATACCTGCAGGATGTTGCCATAAAGGCTGCAATCTTTGTGGCACAAATTGATCCGCAATACTTATCGTTTTTCTATAAAGAATAGACATCCTAAATTAAATTTAAAATAAACTAGGTAAAAGGAGTATTATAGAGACACGACTTGGGTTTCTTTGATTACCGATTAAACAAATGACTGAAATGACATTGAGATCATTAGCATAATTATTGATAAGTGGGGAGGCTGACAAAAATATGCGTAGATAATGGAACAAATTTAACTTTCCAATTTTGTTTTTTGTTAAAAAAGTAAGGTTAGATTCCTAATTGTATTTTAATTGGTAATGGATAGAAGACTGGAGAGGAGAAGTTTTATCCAAATATTTAATTGTCCGATAAAGAACTATATGAGAAATCCGCTTTTTTCATATCTTCGAGCATAATAAAGGTCTGTTTGTTATGCAGAAAATAGTGTACACTATTTTAGACTTTTATTACGTAAGCGCTCTAATAATAGGTGTATTTTAGGACTACGTATGTAGAAAAAGTATCAAATAGAAAACATGGTCGCATTAGAAAGAGAAAGCAACAGTCATCGCCGTTACTATCCCTCTCTCACAGTGTATCTGATTCGCCGATTATTTGAATCGGCACCAAGTTTTCAGCACTTTGCTTTACACCTCCTGGTAAGTTCGAAGACTGCCTATTATGTCGGATTATCTCTACTTCTGTGGTTTTAATTTTAGTTTTCTCTAATGCGGATTTTATAAACATTTAGTTCGTACGGCCAATCGGCAAGGTTGCCTCTAATAGATATAAAATGTTCGAACTTACCAACATTTGTTAATATCACCGAAAATTCGCTGTTCGTCGCAAAAATTAAAATAATACAATATTTGGCTACCCTTACTTTTATGATGTCACTCCAAAACGCAACCAATCACAATAAAAAGCGCCAATTCGATTCCCCGCTCATTCGCATTTTTGTACCTTTACGACAACCCTTGTCTAATGTACCTGGATTTCCGATCTATTTTTTGAAAACCACTTTGTTCTTGTTGCTGTTTCCACCGCCATTTTCGTTTTTTTAGTAAAAAAATTGTTTTTTGGTTAACAATAGAAAAATAGAAGGGTTGTCTAAGCTGTCATAAATTTCCTAGAAAAACAAAACAATCAACCTCACCTTCTTTGCAACAATTAAAATGCCTTCGGAAGTAGATAATTGGATAGAAATTGCTCAACAGTGTAAATATCTACCAGAAAATGATTTAAAAAAGTTATGTGATATTGTGTGCAGTATTTTACTTGAAGAATCTAACGTACAGCCAGTGTCCACCCCAGTTACTGTGTGTGGTGACATTCACGGACAGGTTAGCTTATACAGGTTTCATAAAAACTTACTACTAACATTATTTTGTAGTTTTATGATCTCGAAGAGTTATTCCGGAAAGGTGGGCAGGTTCCTGATACAAATTACGTGTTCTTGGGAGACTTTGTGGACAGAGGATATTATAGTTTGGAAACATTTACCAGATTATTGACACTAAAGGCAAAATACCCAAATAAGTTAACACTTTTAAGAGGAAATCATGAAAGTAGACAAATAACACAAGTATATGGATTTTATGATGAATGTATGACAAAATATGGAAACGTTAATGCTTGGAAGTATTGCTGTAGTGTCTTTGATTTATTAACAGTAGCAGCTGTAAGTAATAATAATAATAATAATAATATCCTTTATTTCCAACAAAATCATTTACAATGACAAAGAAACGTCAAACAATATATTTAAAATACATACAATTACCTAACATATTAAAATCATAAAAAGTATAAATACAATTAATTAAAACCAATTAAATCTGTGTGCACAATAACAATCAAGATGAAACACTCTTACATGTACATAAAAAATAATTTAATTAATATAATCAAAGTATTGCACCTCTACCATTTTACCAATTAAAAGAGGTTATTGTATTAAAAGATTACCTAATTTTTTTTATTAGCTAATTGATGAAAAAATTTTATGTGTGCATGGTGGTTTAAGCCCAGATATTAAGACATTAGATCAAATAAGAAAATTAGAAAGAAATCAGGAAATTCCGCATAAAGGCGCCTTCTGTGATTTAGTATGGTCAGATCCTGATGAAGTTGATGCATGGTAAGTTTACATATTGTATCAACATTTCAAGACTAATTAGGTTAACTTTTGATTAAAAATGAGTATACAGACAAAAACGATACTCCATACATTATTAAAATTGTATATCATGACTACATTGTCGGGGCCTTGGAGGAGGAATATGTGGTGGTTTCTGTCCACACAGACTTTTCCGAGGCGTTCGACAGTGTAAATCATGATATTCTCAGAGAAAAGCTTTATTGTATGGGAGTTCTTGGTGTCTTCTTAAAATGGATCAGATTTTACCTGAGGGGAAGAGAACAAGTTGTTAAGCTAAAAAATCATCTATCTAGAATTATCAAAGTTACTCCAGGTATTCGTCAAGGAGTTTACCTTGTTCCAATATTGCTTAATTTCTTTATTAATAATGTATCTGATTTCTTTCACTATTCCTAATTTGCGCTCTATGCAGATGTTATTAAGATTTATAAAGCCAATTCAGTCCTGATCATTATGCTTGATTTCATCAAGATTTAGATTGTTTTTATACCTGGTGCATCCGAAACAAATTAAAATTGAATATCCAAAAATGTAAATATATACAGTTTAGCAAATCTATGGCCCAGTGGCTACTCCTTTGATGGGCTATTGATGAGGTACAAATAATTAGAGATCTAGGTGTACTGTTCGTCAGCAAACTATCTCTTGTGCAGCATGTTCAGGCTTGTTGCAGTAGGGCAGTCAGAATATTTGGTTTCATTCTAAAGATTTTAAAAACATTTTTACTATAAGAACTCTCTATGTTTCTCTGGTCAGGCCGCATGTGGAGTATTGTACTGCTGTTTGGTTGCCTTTTTATCAAACATATATCAACAAGATTGAGTCAATTCAGAAAATATTTCTTAGGTAACAGTGGCATTCCATCTGCAGAGATAGGTTATGACACTCTACGAACCAATTTAAGTATTGACAGTTTTGCCTTGAGAAGAGAAGAATAGGGCAATTGATAGAATCATGAGAAATTCTATTAAGCTTATTATAGATCTGTTTTATATATAATAATAATAATATCCTTTATTTCCAACAAAATCATTTACAATGACAAAGAAATGTCAAACAATATATTTAAAATACATACAATTACATTAAAATCATAAAAAGTATAAATACAATTAATTAAAACCAATTAAATCTGTGTGCACAATAACAATCAAGATGAAACACTCTTACATGTACATAAAAAACAATTTAATTAATAATCAAAGTTGAAAGAGTAGAAACATTTACTCTGCAAAAACTGCATCACAGCCTTTCGAAATTTATCCTTGTTCTCTATTTCACTCAAGTTAGATGGCAAAGATTTATAAGCCTTCACTGCACGATAATAAGGTCCCCTCTCAAAAAATGTTGAGTTGTGAGAAGGAATACTAAGACCACCCCTGCCTCTAGTAACAATTGTCATGGAGTTGGAGTAAAAATCAGAGTTTACACTGAATAAATGCGGATTTTTTTTAACAAACATTACTAAGGCTTTGACAAGGCTAAGAAATAAAGACCAGGAACAGTTAAAAAACCTAGACTATTAAAATGCGGTTTACAAGAGGATCGAGGATGAATTTTATGTATGCATCTGATAATATGCTTTTGAGTTTTAAAGATATTGATCGCATGTGTGGAAGATCCCCAAAACAGAATCCCATAACTTATAAGGGACTGAACACAAGCAAAATAGAAACTACGAATACTGTCTACAAAAAGTGAATCTCTCAATCTTCGTATCAATGCACACATACTGTTCAATTTAGATTGCAGGGAGTGTATATGGTCTTTCCAACTTAAGTTTGAATCAATTATAACTCCTAGAAATTTAATGTTGTTGACTACTGGGATGGATTTACCATTCATCTTAGCATAAAGGGAATGACTTCGTGTTAACGACTTTTCAAATGTTATTAGTCCAGTCTTATCTGCGTTTAATCTTAAATAATTTTGTTGGCACCAATTCCTCATCTGCTCTGCTGCGCCCGAACACGCCCCAGATAGGGTCCCCAAGCACCCGCTCGCCAATACAACCGATGTATCATCAGCATACTGACACACATGACCTGAGGTAAACACCCCAGAAAGAATGTTCACATAAAGTAGGAACAAAATTGGGCCCAGTATTGAGCCTTGAGGAACACCCTGCTTTACCTCCGTAGTCCCAGAGAACCACTGCTTCCCATTACTTGTAACACATACTGATTGCTTTCTTTCTGCAAGATATGATTTTATTAATAAAGCACTTGCACCCCTCAGCCCATAACCTTCCAGTTTATCCATCATTAGTTGATGGTCAATAGTGTCGAATGCTCTTGAAAGATCAAAATACAGACCTGCTACCTTGTCATTATTATCCACTTTTCTCATTAAGTAACAAATAGTTTTAAAAATTGCTAGTTGTGTAGAGCTTTAGGGCTTTCTAAGAAACCATCTTAGGCATCATTAATGTTTTAATAATTTATCATTTCTTTTAATACAACTTATTGTGAAAATGTATTATTATGTGATTATGATATATATAATATAGTTTTATTTTTTATCTTTGTAAACATTGGGCAGTGCCCATTAAACAAATAAATAAATAAATAAAACAAAATTAAAGAAGTAAGCTCACATGGGCTACATGTCTGCGCATGCTTAAGAAATGTCAGTTGTCACTTGTCAAATGTCATATATGACCCTTGTCAAAAACAAATGTTCCAGAAAAAATACTGGTGTACCTGAAAGAATACTGATACTTTGGAAAAAACTTGGGGTGTTTCAGATAATACCAAACAAATTAGCAGTACTATCACTTTATTAAAAAAAAAAAAATAAAAATAAATAATATTAAAATTGATATAGGCTAGGTAAAATTTACAAAAAAATGTTAAAAGGTTTTTTTTAATTTTTAGGGCAACAAGCCCAAGAGGTGCAGGATATCTTTTTGGAGCCAAAGTGACTAATGATTTTATAAGGATAAATGCACTCACTTTAATTTGCCGAGCACATCAGTTAGTCCACGAAGGTAAGTGATCTTTAGGCTGTACTTTTATGTTTAACAATACCGTCACAAAATTTTTAAACTACAAAACATATATAAAAATTGAAGTAACAAAGGACTTAGAAAATTAACTTTTTTTTATCTTTTGGGATTCCTAGGTTTTTTTTTTAATCTTCGGACAGTCTATAAAGGCTGAGGCCTAAGAACTCATGGGTGTCTTAAGTGTGGTGAGAATGAGGTTGTCCACACGGGGGGGGGGGGGGTTTAATATTTGGAGATTGGAAGGGGAAGGGAAAATTTATGGTTAGTTCTGGTTATGATAACTTATTAGAAATGAAAATCAATTTTATCCTAGTTTTCTGACAGGCGCCTAATCGATTAATAACATGTTGATTAAATCCCAAAGGCCATAGAAGATCATGATATAGAAAAAAACATACTGACTTATGTCAAATAGAAGTTATTTTAATATCAAAATAGGAAGTCTTTTATGGGGAACCTTGTATAATGTTATTAAAGATAAATAAGAAAAAAATCATCACTTCTTGATTCGGTAACATGGCCTAAATTGTTTCCCATATATAGGGTGATTTATGAAAAAAATATCTTCTTCTTCTGTGGGAGCCATCTTGATTCACTACCGGAGGCAGCGCAGCCTCTTGGGTTTTTTGTACCTAATCTCCCATTATCTTTTTTACCAATCCAAAAATTTAAAAATTCTGGGGCCAGAGACATGCTTTGAAAACTACAAAATTGTCCTTATTTTCAAAAATATTTGAAATGCCCACAGCAAATTTTATGGAATCCAATTTTAAAAATATAATAATCTCTAATCAACACGGTTTTAATAAAGGCAAATCTATAACAACAAATCTTTTGTTGTATAGCAAATACGTTGTTGAAGGCTTCGAGAGCGGTTGTGTGGTTGACTCCATATATACCGATTTCTCCAAGGCGTTTGACAAGATTAGTCATGAGATTTTATTGAAAAAACTTTATGGTTATGGTGTTCATGGTTCACTGTTAAACTGGTTTAGATCTTTTCTGTCAAATAGAAAGCAATTAGTTAAAATAAATAACTATGAGTCGAGAGTTTCTGATGTTCCCTCTGGAGTTCCTCAAGGAGGACACATTTTCCCTTTATTATTTAACATTTTTGTAAACGATGTGGCTGATTGCTTTAGGTTTTCAGAATTTTTATTGTATGCTGATGATCTAAAGATTTTTCTTAATATAAAAAATGGGCAGGATGTTGTTAATTTACAATCAAACTTGGATAGATTTTATGATTGGTGTTCAAATAACAGAATGATCTTAAATATAAAAAAATGCACATCAATTCAGTTTAGTAGATCTTTAAATGTTCAGAGAAATGTGTATAGAATTAATAGTGAGCCTTTAAGCCAAGTAAACACTATAAAGGATTTGAGGGTATTTTTTGATGTTGAACTTTCATTTTCGCCCCATATTGAATACTGTAAAAATAGAGAGCTTAGGGTTTTGGGGTTTATTAAGAGAAATACTAAATATTTTTAAAATATAAACTCAATAAAACTATTGTATGTTTCTCTAGTAATGCCCCTTTTAGAAGGTTGTTCTGTTGTTTGGAATCCATATTACGATAAGTACATTAACATGTTGAATTCTGTACAGAGAAAATTTTTAAGATATATTGCCTTTAAATTGCATATTCCCCAAGATATAATAAATTTTGATCAATTAGAAAAAACTATTAATTTACAAGGTTTGAGAGACGCGAAAACGCTGATGTATTTTTTCTATATAAACTTACACATTGCAATGTAGTGAACTTCTCCTTTCTGTAAATTTCTATGTACCTCCAAGGACATTAAGGCATCCTGGTACTTTTAAAACAAACTTTCACTCAACGTTATATGGGCAATTTTCCCCAATTGATAGAATAATGAAACACGATAATAATGTTAAGGACGAATTCATTTATCACTAAATCGGCTTCGAAATGTTCTCAAATCTAATGTTTATATAAATTAAGTCCATATTTTACTAAACTTTTTTTAAGGTGTATATTTAAATTTAAATTTTGTATGTTTTAGTATGTTTGAAATTTTTTCTTATATGTAAAGAGTTGTCAACTTTGTGAAGTTTTCTAACTTGCTATTTTTAACTTTTTCTTTTTTAATAACTGACTGAAATATGCAATGTTAGTCATAAGTAATATTTATTTTTAAGGGTTATTATATGTATATTGTATTTAAATTTTTTATTGGGCGATGTCCGTTAATGAGAAAAATAAAAATAAAATGAGAAAAAATCCTTCCATTAGACTTGTTCCTTCTACAAGGCTGTATAACCCCGAGACTGGTTGGTTGATATATTCCTGTAGGCTCATTTCCGGTTGCCTAAATAATGCCTGTCTTTTGTGATTCAATGCTTCACATTCGCACAGGATATGGTAGGCTGTTTCTTCCCCCTCGTCCCACATTCTGCAACTTAGGTCCCCATTGTATGAGCCTATCTTGTGTAGGTGTCCCCTTAGGTTGTCATGCCCTGTTAGTAACCCTACTGTTTCTATAGAGAAGAACCCATTTGCAGACTATGTGACGAAGAGGAAGAGACAGCCTCTCATAACATATATGAGTGCCCTGCACTTACATACTGGAGAACAAATCAAAACCTCATGGTGGACACTAACTACCAGGAGGCTGGAGACCAGAAAAGAACAGTAAAAGGGCTACTACACCTGTCTAAGGTGTCAAACCTTTTTAACTGAAAAAAAAAATACACAAGAGATACAACAAGCCCTGTAGGCTGCAGTGTCGAGGCGGACAAAACCTCAACTTGTGTATTTAGATTATCAATCAATCAACCCTACTGTTAGGCGAAGTCTTTTCCTACTTATGAAGAAAATATAGAATAAAATATTTAAACAAAAAAATGATTTCTTTCCTCTTTCAGGTTTCAAGTACATGTTTGATGATAAATTAGTTACAGTATGGTCAGCTCCTAACTACTGTTACCGCTGTGGAAACATTGCAAGCATTTTAGAATGTACGTCGACTGACAAAATTGAACCGAAACTTTTCAGTGCTGTACCGGACTCGGAAAGAGTGATTCCTAGTAGAAATGTCACGCCATACTTTTTGTAGATATTTGCAAACGTATTTTAGATAGGCAATTTAAAACTACACAAAACAAATAAACACATTTTTTAAATAATTTTGATTATATTTAAAATATTGTAAAATGTATACAATTGTAAGTACAGGGCGGCGCATTTTCGTTGTATTTAGGGGTAGTGAGAAAATCATAAGGTATAGAGCAATTCTGTATATACATTCTTGGGACAAATTTTTAAAACCAATTTAAGTGTGTTAAAATATTTGGGCTAACTTGATTTATTTTGAAGATATAGGGTGTTTTGAATTCTTGTCGATGTTGAGGGTCCTATATATTGGTTATTATTGGAGATAGAGGAAAACTTTAAATGGCAATATTGTGTAAATTTCAGTGGCGTACTGACTTATATATAAAATGTGGGGTATCATTGAAAAGATAATTTAATTACCAATACACTGGTAAAATAGTATGCAGAGTGTTTAAAAAAAAAACCCAATTTTGTGTAATAACTTAAAAAGCTTAAATGATGGAAAACAATTAGTATGCCACTGGAATGTACGAAAAAATCTACAAACCATTGACATTTGATATGTTTCTTTATCTTTAATAATAACCAATATAAAGGACCCTCGTAAAATCGACAAAAATTCAAAAACGACCTGTATCTTCAAAATTGAATTGAGTTAGCCCGAAAACATTAACATCTTTAAATTTGTTTTAAAAATCCGCTCCGAGGGTGTGCAAACTGAATGAATCTATCTCTTACAGTTTTCTCATTACCCCTTAAATACAACCAAAATACGGTACCCTGTAAAACAAATCAATAGAAATAAAATTTTATATTATGAATGTTTTTTTTTAAATATATTTTAAATCGTTTAGCACTGGAAAATGTTCACATTAAATATATACAGGGTGATTCCAAAGTTGACGCTTTTTTAACTCTGTATGCAACTCATTAAAACATACAACTTTTTTTAAATACTGAAAAATAAACTTACATTTATTTAATGGGTGAAATACGGTCCTGTCGGCAATTTGGAATTCCATTTCGGGTATATTCGGGAGTATTGCCTCGTCCGTGGCCAGAAGTTTTGTGGAAAAATGTCGACCATTTTTATGCTGTTGTAAAAAACATTCACAAAACCAAACTCGACTGGGGAAGTCTTGTGGGTGTAGTGATTGGACAGATTGAACGAGAAAGAGATACGGAATGTTGTCCACACTTTTTGACTTACATCGACCTGAATTGCAATCGCCCGAGTACTTGCTGTTGGATTTTCCGCGATAAGATTTAAAACTTCTTTCCTTTGCAAATTTTGAGGATTTCTCGGTCTCCTGCATGCTCTACATCAGTGGTTCCCAAACTTTTTACTATGACGCCCCCTTTTTGAAATTTAGAAGTGGTCGCGCCCCCCCCCCCCCCACTTCCCTCGACTATACAAAAACATTCCTTTTACTAAAAAAAAGAGGCATTAATTTATAAACATAACATTTAAACACTTATCTAATCTAATGGGAAGTATGGTGCTGCATTTCCTTTACATGGAAATTCTTGGTTTTATCTTTAACAGTATGCAACGTAGGTCACAAGCAACATTAAGCCGTTGGAATTCATCAAAGGGACTTTCTAGATGAAATATAATATCTTTTGTAATCTCTTCGTTTTTAGCAATTTCGTCACTATTCTCCATTAATAAACCCAATTTCGGAAATTGGAAAAAAATTGGTGTTTGAACTTGCAGACGACGTTTCCATATATAAATCCTGTTTTTTTAATTTGAACTGATTTTTTGTTATTTTAAAGATGAAAATTTTTAATAATTTTTCTGAGCTCTCGCGCCCCCCTTGATGTTGCTTTGCGCCCCCCAGTTTGGGAACCACTGCTCTACACGATGCTCTTGCAAATCGCCAGTATCCCTAGTCCGTTGAACGAGGTTAATAAAACATCTCGAAGCAGCGCCGCAGATTGACGACACTCTCAATAAATGAGCAACATATCCACGTTTTCATTGTTTTCGTACTGTGCGATTTAACATCGATTTAAAAAATCAACATCCTTTTAACAAAACAATAAAAACATTCAGGATGTTTTGAAAATGTTTTAATACTTTAATTAAAATATTGTATTAGTTTTTAAAAATTCAGTAAGAACCGTTTTCGAGATATTCCGAAATGAATGCGTGGCCTTCATGCATGACAGATATCGACAATATTAATTATGCACAATTTGATTGTTAATATCTCGTTTCACAGGCGATAATTTTTTTTTTTTCAGTTAGATAAAAGACAGTTTTATTAACCATATATTGCAATTTCATTAAATTCTTTAAAAAATCCATTTTACGAGTGAACTACCGATACCCGTTAATGAGAAAAATAAAAGTGATCATTAATTTTAAACATGCGTCAGTTAGTCATTTGACATGAGGCCAGCCAAGACCTGGTTTTTTATTCATAGGTCTCATCTATCAACCATCGGTGGCACAGATCGTCTATTACGATATTGGGGCAAAGAGATAGATACAGAATTGGGGTATATACCCCTCTCCACTTCAATCAGCACGCGGAGCGAGAGAGAAAGGGATAAGACTTATTGGCGCTTTCTCTTTCGCACTGCCAAGTGGCAGAGCTGCCTCCTGTAGGTATAAGCTGGAACGCCACGATTTCTACTGATAGTGCGTACGCGTCTCGTTATCGCTTCACTTCCATTTTTCTTCTTTGCAAACTTGTATGCTCCTACATTCTTCTCTTCTTTTTTTTTTTCGCTTTTGGAATGTGTTATTACCTTCGTCCAAAAGAGTTGCTATTACAGTTAATTCTGCTGTTAAAAAATTTAGTGACGCATTTTGCATCGAGTGAATAAAAAGAACAAAAGAGCAATATCAACTGACACAGTAAGCACCTATAGTGTGAATTAAGCCTTAGTGAAATAATCAGTTAGTCAATATAAGACTTTTTTAATCATTTATTATATATGTTGAAACGATAAAAACTAATAAAAGTGTAATAAAAATACACTTTAACATGGATCTAATCAGCTTAGCATACTTATTAAACTATAAAGGCCACCCTATTACCTAATGGTGACAAATGGCAGTGATCTTAAGTAAAAAATGCTGAAAACTAAAAAGAAAGATTTTAGTGTTGGTCGGATTAAATAGTCTTTTAACTTTTATTTATAGGCCAGGCAATGAGAGTACTTTTCTTCGAGCATATACCTACTATAGGCAGCCTTGTCTCTCGGCCCTGCGAACGTGAAAGAAAAAGCTCTATAAGGCTAATCCCTTTATCCTTCACTATGCGTGCTTATTGATTGGTGGGGTATATACCAATCAGCAGGAAGAAAAGGATTAGAATTATAGAGCTTGTTCTCTCACGGCCGAGCGACAAGGCTGCCTCTAGGTAGGTCTGATCCCTTAGTAGTTTCAGGTGGGAAAAATACAGAATCTTTAAAAACTGGCTTTTCTCTACAACAGCATGATTATGGCCCATATCCTGTTGGCACGTTACGTGACCTATATTAGGGCCAATTCAATTTGATAGCGACGACAGCAAAAACTGAATCAAATTACATCCATTGGTCTAAAGTCAGTAACCATGGTTACAAACAGAAAGGATCATTCGTTTTTTTGTCATTCTTATATTAAAATCGTCTTCGTCATTAAAAAAAAAACGAAAACAAAATTAAAAGTTTGACACCCTGTATCTTTGTTATTATTAACTTTGGGATAAGGCAAGTTTACGTTAATTACATTATTTTAACCTAAGGAATTTGCTGTTGCTCTGTGTCTCATTACTTTTAGGACACCCTATATTTAAATGGGATCGAGCAATCCTCTAAATTCACTACCCTTGGGACTGGATAAAGATCACCAAGGTTAAATGTCATAAAGTTGCCTTGTTGCCTATGATGCCAGTTTTAAAAATCCCATACTTTTTTCCATCGAGCCAGAGCCAAGGAAGTTTAAAGGTGTATGAAAGCCCAATGCTATGGCCCATTCGATCAAAAAAAGTCCAACCCAGTATGAAAATAACTGTCAGAGTTGGCCCCGCCGATTCTGCGCAATAACAAAATTCCACGAAATAATTTAATGTGTTCCCTACTTACACACTGATAAATCAGTGTGTAGTTAAGCAACACATTATCCTTTGATGAGAGCCGTAGTACCGTTTTTAGTCTTAGGTTGTCTAAGGTTTTTGGTGCAAGGGCGCGCGCGGCGCGTATTGAAACTATATCCGCGCTGTCCGTCAACCGTCGTCGTCTCATCATTCGTCATTTTCGTTGTGGTTTGTGCCCTTTGCGCCGTATTAGTTTCGATTGTTTTGCTTTGTGTGATTATATTTTGTGGTTGCAGAAGTTTTTTGGATTGATAAAAACCTTATTTTAGTGATTAGTGTTTATTAAATTGTGACTATAATTTTGTGTTTATTGTTTGTTACTTATAATATCGTAACAAAATGATTAGAGGTTGTAGGGTTTTGTCTTGCAAATCCAAGGGTAACATACCCGGCATTTTTTACTTTAGGTAAGTATTTCTTATATTTAAATTAGGTGCTTCTTATGAGCCGTAACGTTAGGTTACCGAAAAATAATAATAATATCAAATATGAATAACAGAATAATGAAAATTTCATAGGAAATAGCAGTGAGAAAAGTAAGGCAATCTTAACTATCTTTTAGACGATTTCCACAATGTTTGTGTATTTCTGTGGATTATTAAAAAGAAATAAGGTTTACATTTAGGTACTTTTATTTCATTTAATAATTTAGTACATTCTTTTAAAGGACTAAAATTATTAATTACTGGGCTGACCAGGCAAGGTTCCTCTAATTGAATAAAAGAAAGTACAATTTTATGTTAAAGTTCCTTTTTGCTTTTTCTGTATTTGTTTAAAAAGAAATTAGATTTTTGGTTTCTTAAACTTACATTATCAACTTTTTAAGCTCGACATACTGCAGACACATAATATTTAACGGATACTGTTACAATGGATACCTAGGTACCAAAGGTTACTAAACATTTTTAACCAGTGTTATTCTGTCTTATGAATGTTTTTAATTAGTGAAAAGTATATGCCTAAAAAGCAGTTATAAAAATTTTCACTTTTTTATGCACAACCAGAATCTTAGGATTAGTTTAAACTCATTTACACTATCTTGCCCTTCTTTTATCACAAAATTAGTGATAAGTACATGAAACTATTATACAATGTTTAAAATTTATTTTAAAAAATCGTGTTTTTATTTATTTACAAAGATTTTTGGTAAAAATACAAAACTCACAAAAATATCAACCATTTAAATAAAATGCTTATTTCCATATTATATCAGATGATATAAAATCCAATATTACACAATAATTTTAAATATTCTATGGTAGTATCGTTTAATAACCAACAATTTTGTGCAAAAAATAAAAAAATCAGAAAATGCTTGAATTTGACATTTGATGATGTCAACTTTATAGGTAGTAACAAAGAATTATGGAAGTCCGGCTCTGACCTACTATTTATTGCGCAAACTCCGCGGGGCCAACCCCCCTATTCCCGCTGCCCTGCACGCCTGGACAATTTTGTTCTACAGTATTGGGCTTCCATACACCTTTAAACTTCCTTGGCCAGAGCCCTAATGCTGCACATTATAAATCAAGTAGGTAACTAATATATTTTTTTATGTTCTGTAATAGGCGATTACGTATTTTTAAAAGGGGTGTCAAATAGGACTTTATTTTTAAAACGGTTTTCATTGATTTCTCAAAAATTAATTGGTTATCTAAAAATAACGTCAATAAAAAATAAAACATTTTATATTCAGCACAATGTCAGCATATTTACAACCAAAACATTCTGGACATATTACTATTATAAACTTATTATTAACTTCTTTTAATTCAGAAATTGTATTTATGTAGAAACAGGGACCTACAATGTAATACCGATAACCATATGGAGTTATTATTATAAACTCTACACCTATTTTTCTTTTCGAAACCACTCTATTTTTAATGTAAAATTATTTTCTTCATTTTTAATTTACCACGATAAAAGATCGTTGCTATTATATATTTTTTTTTAGGTGTGATATTTATTTTAATCCAATTTGATTATCAACAGTAATAACTAATAGAATATTACGCTTCTCTGCTTAACATTTCCTTTAATGCAAAATCCTATTTTAAAGTATCTTTTTCCTTAACTTAAAATAACATTAATAGTAAAAAGCGCCCCTAACGAAATTAAATTTAACTCTCTATCTAGTAAATCGTTGCTTGGTATTGGTTTATATCTATATATACATAGAAATAGGGATGGGATGTGATATTTCTAGCAAATATCCTTGTAGTATAGTCGAAAAGTGTGTTTCCTGCGAAAAATAGAAGGCTCCGAAAAAATATGAGCGATTGCTTGAAATAACAAAAATCAAAATGGCTTTTTGTTATTTCATCTTTCGTTAATAACAATTCGTCCCTTAGCTTACAACACGGCTTAAGTCGAAAATTGGCGGTTTTTACATTTTAATGCCTTTAGATAGAGCTGCTTATTCCGCGTCTAGCCATTGGTATTTCATCCAATCAGAAGCCGTAATTCGAAAAGTAGTGACAGCGCTTAAGTCGGTTGGCCTCTCAACACCGCACAAGTCGTTATAGTCTGTCATACTTTTAGGCTACAGAAGAGACAAAGAAGCAAAGACATAAAAAAATTTAAAGTGAAACAAGACGTATTTAAGCCTGCAAGATCAACGAAACGTCTGTTCATTTCTGCGTTTTGCAAAAAATCGAAACTCAGATCATGTGACAACATAAACGAACAACAGCGGCAATATTTGTTTGAAAATTTCTGGAAGAACATGAACTGGGAGGAGCGAAGATCATTTATAACTTCTCACGTTAATAAAGCACCAAAGAAAATTACAAAAAATCCCAGAATCATTCAAAGGATCTAATAGTCAAATTTACGTTTTGACGATTGATAATGTACGTTACCAAGTCTGTAAAAAATTGTTTTTGGCCAATCTTAGGATTAAAGATTGGTTTGTCAGATATAAGCTGACAAAAACAGACTTCCGATTTGTAAACTTCAACCAGTTATCGCAGAAATCCAGAGAAAATTGAAGACCATAAATATGTTGAAAGGTTTTTAGAAGGTCTTTCAAATATTCCGTCGCATTATTGTCGTGCTAAAACATCACGAGAATATTTATGACCAATTTTCTCAAACATGACACAGCTCTATCACACATACAAAGAAAATTGTGAGTTAGAGGGTAAAGAATGCCTTGGCCTTAAATTATTTGACAAATTTTTTTTGAAACTTAATCTAAGCCTATTCCACCCGAAGAAAGATCTATGTGACGTTTGTTTCAGTCATAAAATAGGTAACATTACGGATGAAAAATACGCTTAACATGTTTTGAAGAAAGGTCGAACCAGGAAAGGAAAAGATGCTGACAAAGGTATTGCTGTATTCACACAGGATGTTAAATCGGTAAAATTGGCCCGGTATCTTCAAGCCAGTACTATTTGTTATATAGCTATAACTAAATCAGCTAGGACTGATCCTTCGCCTTACAAAGCTCGTTATTTGAACTATATCTTTTTTACCGACTTTTCGAAAGAATTAATTTATAATTCTATACGGCCTGGTAAAGAAAAGTCGTCACAGATGTATGTATATGCTAGAATACAGACCAAATGGCACTATTTGGTATAAAATTGGTTTTGATGACGAGCTTTAGCCGTTACCATCATCGTCCCACGCCAATTAACAGTATTAAATAAATAAATCACCTGCAGAAATTAAATGCAGCTAGAATACCAGTTACAAAACGGAAGTATGAAGATTTGCAGCAAGAAGTAAAAAGTGTATTGCCATCTAGTTGCCACTCTTTTTATGATGATCTTCCGTACAGCAATCGCTAAAGATTGCAACTAACTATTAGACTATAGATTTCTAGTATTATTTTTTATTTTTATAATTTTATTACTACTATATCTTGTTTTGTTGGAGTTTATTAAAGGCTATGTTTTAAATATTTACCTATTAAAATAAGAAAATAATAACTGCACTTACACTCTAAAGGTTCGTGTGCCACCAAATAACTTTAAGCAGTTGATCAAAACAATGTAATTTTGAAGATTTAGGTGATAGATACCTAGGTTATAACGATTGTTAATTTTTCTTAAAATATTTCTTAATAAAAACTTTTTTTTTGTAAACCATCTATTAATACCTTATTCCCTAACACTTCCGCAAACAACACCGGCTTAATCTAATAAAATATCAGTCAACACAGCTCAAGTCATAAAATAAAAGTTAAAATAAAGGAAATCGTCAAAATAAATATAAATAATTATTTCTTAACCGCTAACTAGGATATTTATTAAGTAATACCAGAAAACATTTTAAAATAGACAGTTTTTTTCGTCTCCTGTAAAGTTGGTAAAAATGACTTATGCGGTGTTGTTAGCTAAGGGACGAATTGCAATTCATATTTGGATTCCGCGTCGAATGAGCTATCGCTCAATTATTTTTCTCGTGAAACACACTGATCAACTAGATTATTGATACAAGCGCCACAATATACAAAAGAGTATCTTGCATCTTATTAGAGTTCCATTTGTAGCATCTTAAAATGATTACATATTTTTTTTTATTATACGGGGCAATTTAAATTTAGCCCCTGCCATTGATTCCTCGGAAACTGCAGAAGATACGAATATAATTAAATTGGTTTAAAGTAACGGATTTTTGTGATCAATAATATGCCTTTGGAAAACTTTTAAAAATCCAAGTATTTTCGGAGATATCCGAAAAAAAAAACGAAATTTTGTAAAATTGTTTTCATTTTTCTAGCAACAATTCTTGTTAAAAACCTATCTTTAACCCCAAAAAACGACCCCTTTTTAATTATATTATTCTCAACTAGATGAAAAGCCTGTCTCCGCCAGGCGAGAGGCAATATTAAGTAGCCTCTGTCTCCGTAAGACGCCTTCCGTACGGCTAACGGTAAAAAACATTTTGCTCCTATTTTTGCCCGGGCGAAATTCAAAAAACGGGCTTCGTTGGTTTTAGACTGCTAAAGACTACCACTGTGCCAAATTTCATGGTTTTTTAGCCATAACTTCAGAATCACGTGGACAGACAAATAAATATATTATATACCTACCTACATATAAATATATCCCATTAGCAAATTATATATATATATATATATATATATATATATATATATATATATATATATATATATATATATATATATATTATTATATATATATATATATATATATATATATATATATATATATATATATATATATATATATATATATATATATATATATATATATATATATATATATATATATATATATATATATATATATATATATATATATATATATATATATATATATATATATATATAATTTATTATATATATATATATATATATATATATATATATATATATATATATATATATATATATATATATATATATATATATATATATATATATATATACTTATATAGATTATTTGCGAATTAAAGCAGTTCATTGTGTTAGTCTTCTATTTTTTGTACGACATTTTATAAAACTTATTACATAAAAAAATTGCTGGGTAAGAGTGTACCAAAGTATGACTTTCTTAGATTCAATTGAAATATTGTAACATAAATGCCAAACTTTGCCCCAATTTAACTATCTTCATCAGGGCCGGACTAACGCTTAGATGAAGTGCCCCTGGGCACTAAAGAAAATGCCGCCCTATCGCCGATAAAATTTTTGAAGTAAAATGTCTTTATCGGGAGAAATTTCACGGCTGTCGTAGGCGAGTGGGGGTGAGCCAAGGAAGTTTAAAGGTATGGAAGCCCAATGCTATGGCCCATTCGATCAAAAAATGTCCAGCCCAGTATGAAAATAACTGTCAGGGGTTGGCCCCGCCGATTTTGCCAATAACAAAATTCCACGAAATAATTTAATGTGTTCCTACTTACACACTGATAAATCAGTGTGTAGTTAGGCGTAACACATTATTTTTATGAAACCGTAGTACCGTTTTTAGTCTTAGGGTTGTCTAAGGTTTTGGTGCAAGGGCGCGCGCGGGGTATTGAAACTATATCCGCGCTGCCCGGGTAACCGTCGTCGTCTCATCATTCGTCATTTTCGTTGTGGTTTGTGCCCTTTGCGCCGTATTGTTTCGATTGTTTTGCTTTTGTGTGATTATATTTTGTGGTTGCAGAAGTTTTTGGATTGATAAAAACCTTTTTTTTAGTGATTAGTGTTTATTAAATTGTGACTATAATTTTGTGTTTATTTTTGTTATTATAATATCGTAACAAAATGACTAGGGTTGTATGGTTTTGTCTTGCAAATCTAAGGGTAACATCCCCGGAATTTTTTACTTTAGGTTAGTATTTCTTATATTTAAATTAGGTGCTTCTTTGAGACGTATCGTTAGGTAACCGAATAAAAATAATATATCAATTATGAATAATAGAAAAATGAAAATTTCTGGGGAAATCCCAGTGAGAAAAGTAAGACAATCTTAACTATCTTTTAGATGATTTCCACAATGTTTGTGTTTTTCTGTGGATTTTTAAAAAAGAAATAAGGTTTAAGGGGTACTTTTATATCATTTAATAATTTAGTACATTCTTTTAAAGGATCAAAATTATTAATTACTGGGCAGCCCCAGGCAAATTTTAATATATACCCAATTGAAAAAAAAGAAAAGTAAATTTTATGTTAAAGTTCCTTTTCTTTTTCTGTATTTGTTTAAAAAGAAATTAGATTTTGGTTTCTTAAACTTACATTATCAACTTTTTAAGCTCGACATACTGTGGATACTGTTACAATGGATCCCCTGAAAACCCAAGGTTACTAATCATTTTTAACCACTGTTATTCTGCTATAAATGTTTTTTTTAGTGAAAAGTATATGCCAAAAACCGGGTTATAAAAAATTTTCATTTTTTAATGTACAACCACAATCTTAGGATTAGATTAAACTCATTTACACTATCTTGCCCTTCTTTTATCCCCAAGATTGGTTTTAAGTACATGAAACTATCATACAATTTTTTGAAATTTATTTTTAAAAAACCCGTTTTTTTATTTATTTACAAAGATTTTTGGTAAAATAAAAAACCCCCAAAAAATATTGACCATTTAAATAGAAGGCTTCAGATGATATAAAATCAATATTACACAATGATTTTAAATATTCTATGGTATTTTATCGTTAAATAACCAACAATTTTGTGCAAAAAATAAAAAAAAAAAACAGTGAATGCTTGAATTTGACATTTGATGATATCAACTTTATAGATAGTAACAAAGAATTATGGAAGTCCGGCTCTGACCTATTTCATTGCCAAACTCCGCGGGGCCAATCCCCGATTCCGCTGCCCTGCACTTTTTGGACAATTTTGTTCTACAGTATTGGGCTTCCATACATCTTTAAACTTCCTTGGGGTGAGCACACTCGATGTCGCTGTGAATTTATTAGTCCCTTAGACTAGTGCCTGAACTTAAGCCTACTAAATTATCTCACTATCTCACAAGCATTTGTACCGAAAAAGGACTTCATTGAATTTAGATTTGAAATGTTGACCGGTATATTAGGAGAAATCCCAAAAATAAAAATATTTAAACGGCTGGCCGACAGATCCAGAAAACTAATCAGCTCTTAACCTCCATGGACCCCAAATATGTCAAAATTAGTTGATTGGTTCGAGAGATATCGTCAAAAAATTTTAAAAATAGTGTTCAATATTTAAACCACTTCCGCTTTAAAATTCTGGTCAAATTCAGGGGTCATTCAGGATGTTTCTCCTCCTCCCCGGTAAAACCTCTCGTAGAATCAAAAACAGGCGCAAGCGATTTTTTTATTCAATAAACATTTTAATAATTAATAATAATAAAATAATTTTTAGTATTATATGCATAAAAGTGACAAAGAAAATTATAGAAATCCATGTCGAGCGTCAATGGATCTGTTATAATAATAAATATGAGGGTACATATATGTTGAGGTTATGATGACATATGATAGAAGAATAGAGACACGTAGTCTCACGCCCCATATGTTAAACGTGCACTTGGCGACCTGTAAATTTTTTCAGCTGGTAATTTTGATTACTGGGCAAAAAGGCAATATACAGGTCCCTCCCAATTCATGAAAGGAATACAATTTTGGTACGGTTTTTTTGGGGGTGATTACAAATCTAAAAAAAAATTTGGCAATGTTTCGTTTTCGAGATATTCATCATCAAAATTAAATCAAATAACCATTTCCCTTATTCCTCCCGAACAAAATTCTTGTTTATACACTAAATGGCACAATATTTCAAAACACCTTTTAAAAAACTTTTTCTATCTTTATTTTACACCTTTTTACACTTTTATTTTTTTTAAACAAATATGGCTGCTGCCTTTGAACTTAAAAGTTCCAATTTAATGGAAAAAGATGTAAAATAAATAAAAATAAGGTTTTAAAAGGTGTTTTAAAAAATCGTGTGCCACTTTAAAAGTAAAAATCAAAATGGTACAAAAAGAAGGGAAAATAGGGAAATAAGGTTAGTTTAATTTTTAACTTTTGTTTAAGATCTCAGAAACAAACGTTCCAAATATTTTTCAGATTTGTAATCGCACCCCTTATATCAAATTTGATCAAAATCGGAGAGGAGGCAACTTTGAGACAATACCATTTGTTTAAAAATAAATTAGATATTTGGTTTCTTAATCTTGCATTATCAACTTTTTTAAAATCGACATACTGTACAACATAATATTTAACGGATACTGTTCAATGGATACTCAGGTACCAAAAGGTTACTAAACATTTTAACCACTGTTATTCCGTCTCATGAATGTTTGTTGTTAGTGAAAAGTATATGCCTAAAAAGCAGTAATAAAAATTTTCACTTTTAATGTACAACCAGAATCTTAGGATTTTAAAACTCATTTTTCACTATCTCGTCCTTCTTTTAACACAAAATTGGTGATAAGTACATAATACTATCATAATGTTTGAAATTTATTTTAAAAAATCGTGTTTTAATTTATTTACAAAGATTTTTTAAAAATCAAAACTTTTTAAAAATATCGACCATTTAAATAGAAGGCAGTAAAGTGGAAAATCTATTCTTTCCATATTATATCAGATGCATGATATAAAATCTAATATTACATAATAATTTTAAATATTCTATAGTAGTATCCTTTAATAACCAACAATTTTGTGCAAAAAAAAAAAAAAAAACAGTAAATGTTGGAATTTGACATTTGATGATGTCAATTTTATAGATAGTAACAAGAATTTAAAAACCGGCCCTGACCTACTATTCATTGCGAAAAAATTCCCGGGGGCCAACCCCCATTCCCCTGCCCTGCACGCCTGGACAATTTTTTTCTACAGTATTGGGCCCCCTTTAAACTTCCTTGATTAGCCCGAGTGCCTCAATGAAATCTGCTACCTGACCGATCTTCATATCTCCTATTTTTTTCCAGATCCAAATTTCCCCAAAGGAGAATTTAAACTGCACCTTTATAGGACACATTCAATAATAAATGCTCCCAAAATTTTTTTTTAAAAAGAAATGGAAAGCCGTCTTTCATTTTTTTAAATGGGTTTCCCCAAGATACATAATGCTTTTTATCTACTAAATTTCATTTAACAAGGGAACAAAACAGTATAGGCAAAATTTAAAGTTGACAATTTGTGTAACCGCTAAAGATTTTAAATTTTTTAAAATTTTATTTCCACACCTTCATTACAATCAATAAAAATATAATTCACGCTTATTTACATGAAAATATAACTGACCCCCCTCAATAGTTTACCCAAATAGTTTTTATTAAACATAGTAAAATCCAAAATAAACAATAAATTCTTGGGACAAAAACATGCGTTCATCCAAGGAGAAAAAAAAAAGGAGGGTTGGAAAAATCATTTTTTTTTTTTTTAAAAAAAACCCAAATGTTTTTTTTTTTTTTCAAGTGTTTTAACACCCTGTATGATAAAGGCTCAACAATATTATTTTTGAATAGCTTTAACAGAAAACAAAAAAAAAAGGATTCTTGATTGGCACCGATAAAATCAACTGTTTACGGGAAATACAATATTATGGTTGGTTTTTTTTTTTAAAATACAGGGTGTTTTCTTTGGAACGTCAGTATTTAAGGAGGCAATTTTTGGGTTCATTTTAGGAAGAAAACTTTATATAAATGTATGTCTTTATTTTTTTAGATACAGGGGCATTAAATTCACAATAATTTTCTTAAGTTTTTTTTTAAAAACCCTTTAAAAAAAAACAATATGGATATTTAATTTTTTTTTTTAAATACTACTTGTCCCCTTCTCCTTGGATGATCTTGTACGAATTTTGAATTGAACTTAAAAAAGATTATTTAAAATATACTTATAAAAAAAAAAATAAGGATATCCCCTTCTTAACATTAAAAAATTTTTAAAAAAAAAAATTTTACCAATAAAAGAAAAACCCGACAATTTTTTTTGGTAAATTATTAACACATTTTTAACTTAAATTACTTGAGCAAGAAATTGGGGAAAATTTTAAAAAAAAAAAAAAATTTATCTCACGTCCATATAATATCTCGCTCGTTATAAAAAAAATTTTTTGTAGGTAGGTCACACCGAAAATTTGGGCCCCAATAATATACTCAATGACAATTGATTGTGTGGGCGTGTGCACGTAACAATGTAAGAAACGAAGAAACTTTGTATTTCGTGCAAAAAATTTTTTTTAAACAAATATCCCCAAAAAAAACGCTTTCGGTAAAAATCATTATCACACATCACAGCAATTGCTGCCCCCGAATAACCCCATGATGATTTTTTTTTGAAAGCGCCTCCCCGGATATTGTTTAAATAAAAATTTTTTCCGGAAAAAAAAAAGTTTCTCCCCTTTTCCCAATATACTCAAGGCACCCCCTGACACAAAGCAGGCTTAAAACAAGATATACATTCTTTTTAGTCTTGACCTAAGCAACTGCAAAAACGATACCTGTCATCTTAATATGTCTTAATTTGTTTGTTAGCTTTAAAATATATCTTACATGCTAAAATTGGGTATATTCCCTTTTTTTGGAAAACCCCCTAAAATGATAGCATATATGCATATAAATCGTATAGAATTATTTATATTGCCCTTTTTTAAAAATTAAACGCCAATTTGGCGCCAAAAAAAACTTTCCCCAAAGGGCACTGCTGTCCCCACGTCATAGCGCTATAAACAGTAAAAAAATTATTCTGTTTCTGATACATTGTCACCTTTTAAGTAAGGTTTAATTTTAATACGGCATTATTTAGGTGGCTACAGTCGAAAAAATTTAATATCAAGAAACATTCACAGTAGTTTGAATGACTAATATGTACGAATTAAAAAATAAATGTTTGTATGCCTTGGGAAGATTCTAAGCATAAAAAACGATGGTTTACAGCAGCAAGATGTGATATGCCAAAATCATAAATTATATATCTTATAGTTTGTAGAAATTTTCAGGGCGACCTACGTATATTTGAATAATAGGTAAAACATATCAAGTTAAGGTTATTTACCCCAAAAATTTTATTTCTTTTTAATTTGGATGTAATAATATAAACATTAAAGCAGCTTATTGCAAATTATATTTTAATAATTATTTAAAAAAAAATTTTATATGAAAAAAATAGAACAAAAAAATTAATTTTTAAATGGAATTTTTTATAAACATTTTCGAACCTATAACGCTCAAGCAATTAACTCCTATTTAATTTTATATACAATATTTTTTAAAATTATGTTTCAAAACTTGGTAAAAATAACTATCTAATCTGTTACCATTACAGATCCTGAATACTGCACATCTATTTTTACATAGCTTTAACATTTTTGGGTGCTCTGTTTAGGCACGTTATTTTTTTACCCCAGTCAATAAGTTCAAAATATTAATTCGGGATAAACTCTTAAAAATAGGAGAGATAGCTCATTGGAGCGAAATGTTATCTGGAAAAATGTATAAAAAATTAAGCTGAAAAAAATTTTTTTTGATTTTTTTAAAAAAACCCGAAACTATTTATCAATATATAACTCCCGGTGTGCTATCTCCATTAGGAATTTCTAAATTGGCCAAAATTTTTTTAAAACCTCTTTAAAAATTTTTTTTTATATTTATTTTACATTTTTTTTTCCTTTTTGAAAACCCCCCCTTTTTAAGCCCAACTGGCTGGAACCATGTATACACTGGGGTTTTTTTAAGCAAATATGGCCGCTGCCTTTGAACTTGAAAATTTCAAATTGAATAAAAAAAAAGGTTTAAAATAAGTGCAAGGTTTTAAAGGTGTTTATAAAAGTTGTGTGCCAGTTAGTGTGAAAACAAAAATTGGGTACAAAAAAAAGGAGAATATTGTGAAAATGAGATAAGGCAATTTTTTAAACAATTCCCTTCATTATTTATATATTTATTCAGCATATAATGTTGGTGGTTGATATAATATTTTCTTTTATATATATATATATATATATATATATATATATATATATATATATATATATATATATATATATATACAAAATATATATATATATATATATATATATATATATATATATATATATATATACATATACATATATATATATATATATATATATATAAATATATATATATATATATATATATATATATATATATATATATATAATATATATATATATATATATGTTTGACCTCAAATAGTGAAATCCCCCGTAAAAACCATAGTTTTTCCAGGATGGGGTTAAAGGGCCGATAACAGTATTTCCTTCGGAATCGAAGAAACCCACGCCAAACGAGGAGCCTTCTTCTGGTGCAAAAGGGTTTAAAACGAAGAGTCCTGTACCTGTCTCTTTCGGGTTTGGGCCCGGGGGGAATTTTCCCCCATGGCGGAAAATGGTTCCCTCAGCCAGGGTTGACAGTACTGACAGAAAATGGATATCTTACCAGTAGCAGTTCTTGGTCGGATCGCCATTGTTTGTCCTTGCATCGATAATTTAAAAAAGTACAAATTTGGAAAAATTATTATTTATTTTCAGAAATTCTAACCATGAAGCCTGGGAAAGCTCACGTTATTCGGAACGCGTGACTGGAAAGGGAAGAGCTGACATATATTGATTCCAAAAGGACAGAAGCCAACAAAAAAGCAATTCAATTCAACTTGTTTCGAAACCGAATGTTGTTCATTTAAATGTATAGAATACACCTATTGCTTTTCAAATTTTGGTAATATTTAATGCTCAAAAAAAAAAATTTGAGTTTGGACTTTTTTTGGAATTTCCCCCTCTTAAAAAGGGTTGTTTTTAAAATTTTTCACCATTATTAATTTCGGAGTTATTAACAAAAAACGAAAAACCTTTTTTTTTAAAAATTTGTTAATAACTTTTGCAATTTTTTCGTACTAAAAAATCCCTTGAATACATTTTTTACACCATTCAGAATCCCCAAGAGTTCATGTTTTTGAAACTTTATCTCTAGTTAACACGCTCTTGCACTTGTTAACTAGACTAGTTTGGTGTTGTGGGCCTACTTTATACAAGATCTTCAAAACAAGTGTTGAAAAATTAATTACCTTAAGGCTAATTCTTTTTTTTATGACTCCGGAAAAATTAGGATATAAAATTAAAAAATGAAAATGAATGCTGCCATATTCTCAAATTTTGGTTTTATAATGGCCTCCCAAGCGATCTAGGGGCCCTTAAGGGATAATGTTAAATCATATCATTTAATTTTGTTTGACCTGGTTCAACTGGCATATTTTTTTTTAACATACTTGATATTTTTATGTTTAAGTCTAATTGACATGTTTTGTAAAGTTTATTGTTTTTTTTTTTAGATCTTTTATAGTACATATTAAAATAATAACTAAAAAAAATCCCAATGTTAAAAACTCATCTAAATAACAAAAAACAAATATGTTTTTACCACAAAATAAGCTAATAGGTTGGTTTTTTGGGTTTTTGTGATTGAATAATTTTCTTAATTAATTTATTGGTGGTTTACCCCATCAAAGTGGAATTCCAGATATTGGGGCTATTCAGTATAAAAGATGTTACTTTCGATTTTAAAGATGCTAAAGACTGCGTGCCTTGTTTAAGTGAACCACCTCAACAATCGACATTTGCACAGACTAGGCTGTATGGCTATGTTTCTTTGCCTTCTCTCACGAGCTTATATCATAGTACGTCAACACCAAACCCGATGAACATCCCTTAGAATGGTCGTTATAAAAAACAGTTCCCACAAATACTAGGCATGATATTGCGCATATTTGCTGACATAGGCAAAAGAAAAAACAACATTTTTGTTTGTATTTCATTTTTAAATCCAGTTAAGTGATTGCTTAGTGTTTAATTTTTGGTTGTAGGACCAGCTGAAATGCAAATTAAAAATTTCCCAACATGTTTATTTTCAATTTTTTTTCAAATGATATTTTTCTTTTATTTATTCTAGTAAATGGCAAATTTGGTTTTTATCTTAATTTTGTGTGGAAGTATATATTTTAAATGTATAGTATTTTTAATTTAATTATATCTCCTTTAAGTTTAAATAAGTTTTTTTTTTACTAACTTACAAGTATTTTTACAAACTGCATTAATATTTAATGGAAAACTCTCTTGGTGACGTCATGCCAAACTGAACCAATTTTTGGGCCTTGGGATCAGACCTTGCATTCGTTGTGCCATGAGTTCAGAAACTACAAAAAATTTTAAAAAATTTTCCTTGGTAGGCTCAACACCATTGAAAATACTGAAATTTCGAATTTTGTTTAATAGTAAATGTAAAACAACTACAACATGGATTAAATAACAAATATAAATAATCAAAAAATCTGATACCCTTTTGATGCGTTAAAAATATTTCTCTTTGGAATAATTAATATATTTTTTTTCTATTTTTGGTCATGGTAAAAAGGCTTTTTCTTAAAATCGGACCGACTGCATTAAATTTTTAATGTCTAAATAGTTTTTTAAAAAAAACACAAAATTTACCAAAAAAAAACGTTTTTCGTTTTATTCTGAATTACCACTTATTCTGAGTATCAAGAACATCTTTAAAAAAATATATGTTTAAAAAAAAAGATACTT
>JAHBCN010005325.1:0-56391 GCA_019359885.1 Listronotus oregonensis
CAAGGTACATGAGTAGCATGTGCCGTGTTTAGGTAATTTAATTAAAAAGGTTGGCCATGTCACCGTACTTTAAACAGCATACAGGGACTACAATTAATCTGTTAAGTTTGCAATGGAAGAGGACCAATATGACCAACTTGATTTAAAAATATTTTAATTTAATCAAACTTGCGGCTCTAAACATTTATTTTATTTTATTCTATGTAATAATTTTCATCGAGAATCTATAATTATTTCTTTATAGTAGTAACGATATCATATGCATAGGACAGAAAACACAGTAAATGTAGCTTTCTGGAAATTATTAATTTAAAATTTTTTCTTTGTAAAGCCAGATTATTATATTTAGACTAAAACCATTTTTAGATAACGCTCGTTTATGGTGACGTAATTGTTCAGACACCAGATGGACAAATCAAAGGACTCTCTATGCAAACAAGAACTGGAGTTACATATAGCGAATTTCTAGGAATTAGATATGGACAGAATCCTACGAACAAGTTAAGGCTTCAGGTAAATTTTAATCTGACGAGGATCTAAATTAAGTTATAGACCACAAAACAGACATAACTCTTTTTTACATAATTAATAAGAAATAAACACAACAGAAGTTAGTAACATCATTTTTATGTACTTTGTAAACTCTAACGTATTTTGACGGTCGCTGTTAAACACCTCTTGCTATCAACAATTCATTTATATGTCAGAGCATCCTAAATTACATATAACTACAGTTAATTTTGCAATGTTATTATAGACAGGTTTAAAAAAAATGATTTTTTCTACAACCGCGCGAAAAGTACCATGTTTGCGCTTCAAAAACAAAACACAAAGTTGCACTTTTCCGAGGAGCAAGCGTTTTTTTAACTTTGTCGCTCGCTGAGTTATCAAGGAAACCGTAATAGAAAAACGACAAATTTGACACCACAGTAGGCGTTGAACGGTAGAAACTCCATCTGAAATTGTCATTAAAAATTGTGAGAATTGCACCTTTACCTTTAATATTGTAAATATTAGAAAAATTACTAGATCTTATATAGATTTGGTAATAATTATATAAAGATCTAAATGTATATACATATTACAATACTTATGACAATAAAATAAATTGGTATAGTAGCCACGGTTTTATTAAATCTGTTTTTATTAAACTACTTCACCTTTGCATGTTCCGTTGAATGTTTAATAGTGGTAAAATGCAAATTACCAATTTTGTTATACAGAATAATAAAAGTTTATGTTCGGAAAGTCCCTACATCGTTCTGACGGAGTTTTCTTCCACTAAAAGTGGTAGAAATGTACTTTTTTATAAATAATTAAATTTTTATATTCTACATCATATAACTATGTATATTACGACAAATCAAGTGATAAATAAAGCAAATTACAAACTTTAGTTATAGAAAGTAATTAAAAAATAGTTATTATGATTCCAAACTCTAATTTTCTAAACTTTTTATTATGCTAAAGATAGTAGAAATGTATATTTAGAAAAACAATTCCATTATCTAAAATTACATTGATGTCCAAATTATCGCTTTAAATAAAATACAAAACTACCAACTTTAGTTACGAAAAACAGTTTAAAAATTGGTTTGTCGATATCCTTCTTTTATTTTTTATTAATTTTGTACTACTAAAGGTGGTAGAAATCTATTTTTTTTTATTCAAACTGATTATATTTATAGCTTTCACATAACACAGGCGAGTATTATGTTTAGATATGATAGGAGGCCATGCTTGCCGCTGCTGTCAAGAAAAATAAACAAATGATTATTTGACGTATCAAAAGTTTTTTAAACAGCTATTGGTGTTTAATAAATTGATTGTAATATTTACCTGATAATGGACAGTTTTAAAAAGTATAAAATATGTAATTGTAAAGAATTGAGCCATGTCCAAATACGCCATTCCAGTTTAATATACTTAACTGCGCTAATTGAGAACTGCGACCAACATCCTTCGAAAAATGGTTTGTTCAACAGCATTCAGAAGAGTCTACTACAAATTTCGACCAAATATTACAATATTCCCAAAAAGAATGAATAAAATAATTTCAAAATATTACAATATGTTATCAAACACAGACATTTAATACCGAGTAGTAATTCGCCTGGTTTTTCACCCCTAAAAAGGAAGAAGTATTAGAAGAATTCCAAAAACATTTCGATATTACACAGAAATTTAAATCATAACGTAATACAATAATATGTAAATAACTAATTAAAAGGGTACTAAATAGTTTTTTTATTGTTTTCTTTTGCAGTAAATACCTACTACTGAAAAAATATTCTTACAATAACACACATCTGTAGCGCAAAATGATGCTTGCACGTTTTAAAATGTGAACTGTCAAATTTGAGGTTATATCAATAATCATTAATTTTTACCAATTATTTTATAAAATCTGCGGTTGTAAAAAAATCTTGTGTGTAATTCAAGCGCAAAGTGACATTGTCGCTATCTCGCGTATTATTTACTTTGCGCTCTTAATACACAAATAGCTATTTAATCGTAAATAGGTATATATGTATTAAAAATGAGATTATTAATATTTAGAAAAATGGTAAAATCGCATATTTAAAGGTGGTTTTTAGTTCTGATCAATTTTTTTTATAGAAATGTTTGATATTGGTAAAAATAAAGGTATTTTACTCTTGGGCAAAATTTATATTTTTTGACAAACCTTGTATCCGCCTGGAAAAAATTAATATCGGATAGTTACATTTTAGGTTTTGGACCATGCAGAACTTTTTATAAAGAATTAATTTTTCTGAGAAATTATTAATAAAAAAATTTCCATATGTCAAGAACTTAGCAGGACACACTGTATATAAGAAAATGGTTGAGTAAAAAAATTAAACTGGCCACGGTTTTTAAAAAAACATAGATAATTTTGCAAAACTTGGAATTTGCCAATAAAATTTGATTAAGTTTACAAAAAAAAAATACAAATTAAGGATTTACCCTTGAACGTAAATTATTTTATGTCCGACTGGTATATTATTTGACAAATAATAATATTATGTCAAAGTCAGTTAAATACGAAATATTACCCTAGGGCGTTATTAAAAAAAGCCCTAGGGCCTACAAATTTACCAATAAATAAACAATAAATTATCTTTATTTAAGCATTTATTACGAAAATACAAATATACTTACACAATATACTTATCATAATAAAAATTATTTTTTAAAGTAAAACGTACAATTTTCAAACTGACCGGAAATTTCCACATTTCCATACCCCACCGCAGTTGCTGTGTTACTTGAAGTAATACGGTAATTGTCTGGAAAGTTGCCTTCTCTCCGATTTTGACCAAATTTGGTATACGAGGGTTTTTGGGGCGCTGATTACGAATCTGAAAAAATATTTTTTCGGCAACGTTTCGTTTTCGAGATATTCATCATCAAAGTTAAATATGAAACTAACCTTAATTTCACTATATTCCCCCTTCTTGTTGTACACAATTCTTGATTTTTACACTAAAGTGGCACACAATATTTTATAAACACCTTTTAAAACCTTGTATTTTTATTTATTTTACTCCTTTTTCCATTAAATTACGAACTTTCAAGTCCAAAGGCAGCCGCCATATTTGCTTACGTGTATACATGGTTGCGGTCACTTTGGGGCGTGTAAAAGTGGATGTTTGCAATTAAATGGAAAAAAGGTGTAAAATAAATATGAAAACAAGTTTTAAAAAGGTGTTTGTGAAATATTGTATGCCAATGTAGTGTAAAAATCAAGAATTCTGTGCAAAAAGAAGGAGGAATAGTGTATATAAGGTTACTTTGATTTTCAACTTTGATAATAAATATCTTGAAAACGAAACGTTGCCGAAATTTTTTTTTTCAGATTCGTTATCAGCGCCCCAAAAAATCCTCGTATACCAAATTTGGTCAAAATCGGAGGGGAGGCAACTTTCAAGACCATTACCAGTAATACTTTTCCCAACTACAAGGGAAGCATTAGCCAATTTGGAGCTTTCACTATCATCCACGTACCCTCGTGCTACCGAAGAACTCTTTCAGCCTCCTAACCTCATTAAGCTCTCGGAACTACCTCCCGCATCAGAATGAATTGTTGCCGCTGTACGTCTTAAACAATGACCTGTGTACGCCTTAGCATCAGGTAAACCCAAATATGTAGCAATCTTAAAGGGTATATTTCCAAATGTATTTTTACCCATAGGCTGCACAGTACATCGTTCATCACGATAGCACAAAAACCTATCAATAGGTGCACTTTTAGGTCGCAAAGACACATAGTCCCGAATTAACTTTGTTGCGCACATTTCACTGTCATCAATAACCAAAAAGCTCCTTGCTTGCCCATTTTTACTTTGTGGAATGTCAATAAATATATGCTGACCCATATCACGCACATCGGAAAACTTCATTTTCACAAGCTTGTCTCATCTACAAGCTCCGAATACACCTATCACTAATGCAACTTTATCTGCCAAATATTTTTCAGTCGGCGCTTCTTTCAAAAAAGTTATAACTTGTTCGCGAGTCAGAACCTTCGACTTTTTAGGCTGATAATTTCTCCCAAGTTGCTTTAGGAACTGTTGCAGAGAAATCAACTTTTCATAACTTTTTATCTTCTTATGAACTATTAATTCTTTACCTAACATTAAAAACTTTGTCCAAAGGGAATTTGGAGAATATGACTCTGAAAAATCTTGAAAATAAGCCATCAAAACGGTTTCGTCCACACGGCCAACGCAGTGTTCCGTTAGCCAGGCCTTAAAATGGAAATATTTTTTCTTGTAAATCCGCCTAGTTTTTTCTGGCACAAGCGCATGCTCAGCTTTAGCAGCTTTCACTAAAATATCTTGGGGGAGATGGGTATTTTCCACTACTTCGGACATTTTTATGGCTCAATCGCAAAATTATTTTTTATGTGCGGTCTTATTGACAAATAACTTACAATCATGGTTACCACAATTACATTTCGACATTTTTTTCAGGTAAATAGTACTTAATTTGGTTTAAACTAATACCTTCAAAATTTATTTAAATTTTTCTCATATAAAGAATATTTAGTCGGACATTAAACGTTGAAGGCACCACGGGTATTAAGGATAATAACGCTTTCGGTCAACGTATATCCCTCGAGCCAAAGGCCCTCGGGAAACACACCATCGACCTCAAGCGTTATTATCCTTATAATACCCTTGATACCTTAATAACTATTCTGGAGGGCCGCAAAAAAAAATCAAATTTTTTTCGCAAATCCCAAAATGAAAATTTTCTTTGCTAAAATGTTCCCCTGGCCAATAGCATCTGGTTAAATTTTGGTATGGATCCCATGTTGCAATTTTTAGATAAAAAGCTAAAAATAATTTTGTTTTTTCCGATGACAAATATCCTTTATCAGCATCACTTTTTAGATCAGTATTTTGTTTAGAATGCAGGTATCCGGTTTTGTTTGTTTTTTTTTTGTAAATTGTATAAATTTTATAATAACATTACTTTACCAACCCAAACCAGGAGCCGCTACTGCATGTTATACAAATACCGAAGTAAGAAATTAAGTTTACCATTAAGGTTATTTCACTATCTAATTATTTTAAAGGTATTTTTTGACTTATGCAATATGTCGTAATATTTTAGGAAGCCAAACCAGTTGAACCCTGGGAAGGAATTTTTGACGCCACTGTGGAAAAAGGAATTTGTTATCAAGTTCCTAAAGATTATGATACGGAGACTGAAGACTGTTTATTGTTAAACTTGTATACACCGGTTGTAAGTAAAACACCCACTTATACAGGCTAATCTAAATTAATTGAAACTTGGTTGTGGCTGTGTGCACGTAAGAATTTAGGGAATGAACAGACTTTGTATTTCGTGCAAATTTTTATTAAAAAATCCTAGCAGAGCGCTTTCGGTAAAACCATCATCAGTGCTATCTACAACAAAATGAACTTTAAAAGAAAGATTGAAAAATTCAAAAAACTGTATTTTAGTGATTTTTTTAATTTTAAATTTATTTTACGTGAAATTAAATTACTATATTTAATGTTTAATTTCACGTAAAATAAATTTAAAATTAAAAAAAAAATCACTAAAATACATTTTTTTGAAAATTTCCCTTGAAATATTCTAACAAAATTTTTCAATCTTTCTTTTAAAGTTCATTTCTTGCTTGTAAATAGCACTGATGATGGTTTTCAAAGCTCTGTAGATTTTTAATAAAAATTTGCACGAAATACAAAGTCTCTTCAATCCCTAATCTAAATTGAGCATTTACCACTGCTAAACTTTGTTAAAGATACAAAATCGCTTAACTTGGCAAATTATTATAATAGGTTTTTATCGCTAAGGGTGGCGAATTCTGAAACAAAATACTATTTTTTTTTTAATTGGAAGACTATAATTTATAAAGTAGATCTTAAGAAATTTGGATGAAATATGGGCGCGCGATGAAAAGGCCCCTTGCCTACTGGTAGAAGGTTATATCAAAGAATATAAACCTCAATAAGAAGCGACATAAAGTTTCCAATAGCATTGGTTATATGGGAAACAAATTTCTGACGTCACGTGTAGACGGAATGACACTTAAACAGCTTGGGGGTACACTGAGAGAAATATCAACGGTAAAAATTCAGTTTTACACGGGAAAAAAATTATATGTATAACTATACATTGCAGTCCTGGAAAATCGTCCCTTTCAAGGAGTTTTTTTTGTAGTATTTTTATGATTGGTTATTCTAAAAAAAAGATTACATTATTGTTAAGAAAAATTAGTTTTGGGCAAAGCTATGTTTACAGGGAATTAAATGTTGCAATTTTTCTTAAAAAAATATTTATGTAAATTTTTGTGTGAACAGATGTAAAATAATATAAGAAATCTTTATTTCAAAATTGTAATAAAACAATAAGTAAGTGTTAATATATGGTTTTTGAGGTCTTCAGTACCTATGCAGAATTACATTTTGTAATCCATTTTACGTCTAACTAATTTGACTGTATAACATTTAGGAAAAAACGAATAGTATACAGTTTTTGCTTTTGCTAATTACTCTTGATGTACACCTCCCATTTCAAAGAAAAAGAGAAAAAGTTTTAAGGTATGTGATTCTATGGGTTTCTGGGGCCAAAAATTTAGTGGAGGGATGTTTTTTTTTTGTAAAACAATACCTAAACACCTTAATACTTACCTTTACTATAAATGTATATCCTTTCTGTAAAAAAAAAAACACTTCAATGTACTTTAATTTTTTTATTACATAAACATATAATTTAGCAACAACAACGAAATTTCTTAGTAAGAATATATTAATATACAATGTACAGCATGCTTTAATAAAAAGAGGGTTCCCTATTAAATTAATTAAATTTGAGAGTAGGTTTATGATTTGAAAAAAAATCTCAGTAGATATTTTGGAAAGAATAGAGTGGAAGAACTTGATAATCAAGGTGGCTCGAAACATCACTAAAATAAACAATTTTAGTTTTTTAAAGGCTAAATGCCAAGGTTAGAGCTTAAATGTTTAAGGTGAGATGAAAAATAGTGACTTTTAAAAAGAAAGTAGGCAAACAGTTTATTGAAATGACAAAAATCTGAAACTTACATAGACTTGTTACCGTGACTATAAATTGATTATATGTGTGATACAATTTTTAGTTTTCTTATCTTTTGACTGGTACTTTAGATCACGATTGGTATATTTCATCGTATAAAATATTTTAAGCCTAATAAATTACTTTATAATTTACATTTTTGGGAAATCATTGCATGGATGGGTAAATTCTATTCTTTCCATTTCATTTAAGAGTTTATGTGAAACTTCCTGTTACAATACAAATGTCTTCAAACTTAGTTTTAAAAGCATGTTCCAAATCATAAACATATTTAATAAACAAATCGGGAGGGTGCTGCAACGCTCCATAAATGTTTTTTGTAGTGTCGTAAGCTTTATAGTACAGTGTGTATCAGCCAAATGGAATAAATTCAATAATAAATAAACGGGGGCGTGTTCGAAAAAACACTCGGACACGCGTATCGGTATTTTTGGTTGCGCATTTTTTTCAGTAAATACTTTTTATACAGGGAGTGTCATGTAATAGTGGCCAACACTAACTTTCCTAATTTAAATGCAACGCCCTGTATATTAGTCAATTTTTGGATTCTTCAGAATATTCTAGATATATTTCATGTACAATGTTCTATACCTATTTTTAACTATTTTGGAAATATTAGGTGCTTTTAGATGTATTGTGCTTGCATGCTTGTCACTTTCTTGAAAGTTACTTTTTGTGCATATACCTACTAGAGGCAGCCTTGGGAACAAGCGTGCGAGAGAGAAGCAAGAATAGGTCTATAACCTCTCTCCTCTCTCCCTCTCTCTCTCTTAAGTTGTCGGCGGTGTATACATCCCTTCCGCCAATTAATCAGCACAAGGCGCGAGAGAAAATACAGCTATTCTTCTTACTCTCTCGCACGCTTGTCCGCACAGCCGAGCGGCACGGCTGCCTCTAGTAGGTATATGCACAAAACGTAACCCTCACGAAAGTGGCAAAGATGCAAAGGCAATAGATGCAGTTAGTAAACCTGAAAACGCTTAATATTTACGAAACAGTTGAAGATAGGTATAGGACATTGTACATAAAATATGTCTAGAGTGCTTTGAAAAAAACAAAAATTAAATAATATACAGGGTGTTGCATTTAAATTAAGAAAGTTGTTACTGGCCACCGTCACATGACACACCCTGTATAAACAGTTTTAGTTGAAAAAATGCGCAATTAAAAATACCAATCGACATGTCCGAGCATTTTTTTCGAATAAGCCCCCATTTATGTAATATTGAATTTATTCCATTTGGCTGATCCACACTGTATATTAAAAAAGAATTAACATCTAAAGATTCGCATTGTGATCTATAATTTTTACAAGTATCACAATTACTATGCACATTTAGTGCTTTTTTTTTAAAGATATCCACAAAACTGAACGAAACTAATGAAACAGCACATAAAACTCAACAAAGCACTAAACAAAACATGTAATCCCGGACTAAAAGCTGCCGGCAGCGGGATGACAGTTAAACAGCTTAGCCCCCTCCTAAAAATTTTGGGACTTCGAATATTGTCGCTTCTTATTGAGGCTTATATTCTTTGGTTATATCACTTTCAATTCGAGAGTAGAGACCCATAAAATCTTGTTTTTATGTTTATATCGCAAAACCATGCTGTTTACTAGTAAAGTAATTTTTTCTCTTTAACTGCATTCAATTTGGGCACTTGCTTAAAATGGGATCGTTGCAAAAGGAAATAATGGTGTTTTACATTATACAAAGAAAAACTTTTTTTAAGAAGTTACCTTTTTTTGATAATTTCTGTTTAAAAAATGTTTTATTACTAAGAAAATCTACTTAGGTTCATCTGGGAAGTAGCATAACGATATTATGCTTAAACATCAATAAAAAAACATGCAACTAAAGATATCCAAAATTGTATTAGTCGAATAAGAAATATTTTGAGTTAAGTTAAAAAATAAGTTTTTATTATGTTTACCCCACCTAAACTACTTTCAAATTCAAAATTCTCCTATACCCGAAACTACAGTTTGTTAAAATAATCAATTTAAGGTAAAACATGGAAACACACTAAGGTCCTAAGCTAAGGCAAAAATCAAATTCTACAATCTAATGGACGAAGTAAGCAGCCATCATATTGCCTCTAACAAAAGTAAGATGTAGCCTACTACCATATGATTCCCCAGGCATCAGTTTCTATATAAAATTGTGGATTGTGCCCTTTTCCGCTTTGTCGTCTCATCCTTGTACAACCATTCTGTATATCCAAACAAAAATGGGATTCATCGCTTAACACTACTCTATACCATTTTTGGTTTTATATTGGATTTTCTCGGAATTGTAGATGCGGCCGTCTATTGCTGTCTACTTAGAAGTAGTGCTCATTGTGGCCGGTACGAATGGAGCCCAAATGACCGTATTTGGTGATAACACTTACCCCAATAGGTCTTACATGGTCACCAAACCTCTGAATATCAATAGCTCTAGTTATAGTCAAACTTGGTTTTGTCGAATTTTTACTTATTTTCCAAATCCAAAAAAAGAAACTCAGAGAAAGAGCGTAGAGACGTATTTGGGAGCCTTGAGGAATGTGTTGAACTTATTGAAGAGAATGTTTTCAAATGATTCTCCAAGGCTAGAAATTTAAGCCGAAGATCTTGGCGTTCTGTAGTATTTGGGTGAAAATTATTACCTCTGACCCAAGGGTCTGGTCAAGGGTCAGAGGTAAAACAAGGTGTACGTTGTTGTTCAAACCATGCTCCATACCATTTTGTATACAGGCTCTTTTTATTCTTGTAGCAATTTTTTTTATCGATATTCCCCCTTTTGCAGCCCAACAAGTCAACTTTTCTTTTTTGTCTTTTAATCTAGAAATTATTAGTTATTACCAATTAGACTAACTCTGCATAAACGCACTTGAACAAATTATAACCTTTGACTGAAAAATCAGGCGTCCACATATGACCTCTTCACAACACACAAAATTACGAACACAGAAGTAATTAACTTATAAAGCTGAATATTTAACGATTTATTGTAGTATTTCGAAAAACCTAATAGAACAAATTATTACAATTTAATTAGTGCTAAGGGGTGTCATGTTTTTATGTGTAGACTATACTCAATGAAGTGACAAGGTAAATAAGTAGTTTTTTATGAAAATAGATGAAATGGCCAGTTCTTTTTAAGGTTTCAAAAATTTCATCTTTATTGAAAATCAACGTTTACTTCTGCACCAATCCCATCCAAACGTTAACTTATGGAATTAAATCTGCAAAAAGATGTCTTACATCCTGGCCATCAGAGGCAGTACAGCAATTGGGTACTAGGCTATATGATGGTTTTTAACAGATGTTTTTAGAATTATTTAAAGAATATTTACAAAAAAACTATAATTCGGCATGACTTTATAAAGCTTTATTTAAAAAAAGCTGCATAATCTTTAATACCAATCCTTAAAAAAACCGACTACGGAACTAATTGCTCGAATTTAACATTTCAACATGCGAACAGCACAAAGTGGGAGTCCCAGACAAATTTGTATTGGATTTACCCGACTTGCTCTTAACTAGTTTAATTTTTTAGGATTTAACTCAAAATGCCTCATCTGCTGGTTTGCCGGTCATGTTTTTTATTCATGGTGGTGGATTCGTTGAAGGAACGGGTATTCTGGAATGGGGCACAGGTCCTAATTATTTCATGGAATATGGAACAATCATGGTAGCCATCAATTATAGACTTGGACCTTTTGGTAATACCTTCGTATTTGCATACTTAATCATAAAAATGATGAGAATCAATAACTGAGCAATATTTGATATATATATATATATATATATATATATATATATATATATATATATATATATATATATATATATATATATATATATATATATATATATACTTAAAAGTGTTTTTTCTCGAACCATTCATAATATATTCTTTTATATTTTCTTGGGCTTAGTGGTTCTTGTTTATTTTTTTTAAATTACGAAAAAAGGGTTTTCATTTCCTTTTTAATTTATTCACAAACGTTTCAGGCTTGTTTGGCCTTTCTCAATGTCTACAACAAAGATATTTTATTCTTAAAAGTTCAATTTTAAACACAATTTTTAAAATATGATGTGGAGGATTTTTACCCTTTAAAATTTATCATCATTATATGCTATCTAAACAAACTAGATTTCTTCTACTTACCCAATAGGAGGATAATCCATTTAAAATAAAAGCTATATATGTGTACAAACAAATTAAAATTTACATGTCAAACACTTAAAACTATTCAGAAAGACAACAACACACAATCTGTACATTCATAGTTATACGGTTAAAATATTACTATAAGAATTGGCTCAGGAATTGAGATGCAGGTATGTTTTTTTTTCCGGTGTTTGTGGTTTTTATTATGTTGATTATAAAAATATAATTATATTTTTCGCAAACCTGATTTTATTTTAAGTATAATTGTCAACAATTCTCGTTATTTAATTTATTACGTTATAATAAATTTTACTTAAATTTTTTATGTCGGTCCTGTCATTTATTGCATTTGCGTTTTTTTTAATGTAAAACATTTCCATAAATTCTCTTTTTTATTATTATATATATATATATATATATATATATATATATATATATATATATATATATATATATATATATATAATATATATATATATATATATATATATATATATATATATATATATATATATATATATATATATATATATATATATATATATATATATATAATATAAGAATTTATCGATCGCGTGGGGTACTGCAGAGCTGTAAATGGCGGCCACTTCCGCATTTGATAAAATACATTTCAAAAATGTGAAATGTAATTAATCAATTTATGTTGATATACAATTGATGATAGATTTCTGGGATTTCCAAGATAATTTTATTTCTCGATTTTTTTTTCCAAAGGGTATACGATAAATGTAGTAAATTATTATAAACTGCTGAATCAATCATACAAAAATGTTCGAAAGACGAGATCAGGTATGGATCTTAAAAACTATTTTGCATCAGGGTATCAATACCAGAGTTGCCGCAATAGCTAAAATTAACGAATTAAAATTGCAGTTGCTTTCGCATTCATCTATTCACCTGACTTGGCTCCATTGGACTTTTACCTGTTTTCCATACTCAAAAAAATCCTGAGCACCAGAAGATTTCCATCAGCTGAAGGGGTTTAATCTATGTGGAGACGTATTTTGGTAGTTTTGAGAAAAATCACTTGCGTCACTAAATAAAAGCCTTAAGATATTGCCTAGAAAATCTGTTGATTTTTAAAAAATATTAATTAAAAGATAAAAATAATTACAACACAGTAAAAACAAACCTTCATTTTTAGGCTAAGAACTAATCAAATTATCTTCGCATATATTTATAACAGCATTTTTTAAAAAGGCAGATCTGAAAAAATTCGTTTATGTTAATTCGTTTTTTTTTATAATCATTACTCAATAGCTTTTGATGAATAATTTTCAGGATATATGTCAACCGGAGACGATGTAATTCCTGGCAATCTCGGTATGAAGGATCAAATCTTGGCTTTACAGTGGGTGCAAAAAAATGTCGCAAGCTTCGGTGGTGATCCCCAGAAAGTGACGATTTTTGGTCAGAGTGCCGGAAGTGCATCCGTATCTTATTTGCTGCTAAGTCCTTTAGCTCAAGGTAAAATATATGGGATCTATGAAGACCTTCATAGATCCCAAGATAGATCGTACATTCCGTTTCAGCTAAGCTTTGATTAATATTACCGTCAGAGTAATTACTAATGATTTCTTATGAAATGTCAGAGTAATACTGTTTAATTCATTCAAAACTTTATTATGTAAATAGAAAGAGTGACCGCAAAAACAGCATATTTTCAGCCTATTTTCCTACCCTGGCCAGAGACCTTAAAAAATCCCAAAAATATTCTGCATATGTCAAATTATCGGTAACGAAAAATTAAGATGAGCATATTTTTTGGTTTTTTGAAAAATATTGAAAATCACCCCCAATTAGGGGTTGATATAATGACACAAAACTGAAATATATGAATAATATCAATACGAATAAAAGTACTTCTAATTGTATTTTTTCTATAAAATGAAATCTTACAAATAGGAAATAATTTATTTTCATAATAATGGGGGCATAATATAGTTGAAAATCCACTCTTAAACTCGTTAAGGGGGTTAAATTATCCCTAAATACGAAAAAAAAATAAAAAAAACTTGAAAGATCTACGAAAACCACAGAAACATTCTATATTACTAGAAATTCAAATTGTGTACCCTCAAGGAAGTTTAAAGGTGTATGGTAGCCCAATACTGTAGAACAAAATTGTCCAGGCGTGCAGGGCAGCGGGAATAGGGGTATTGGCCTCGCGGAGTGTGCGCAATGAATAGTAGGTCAGAGCCGGACTTCCATAATTCTTTGTTACTATCTATAAAGTCGACATCATCAAATGTCAAAATTAAGCATTCACTGTTTTTTTTTATTTTTTGCACAAAATTGTTGGTTATTAAACGATACTACCATAGAATATTTAAAATTATTGTGTAATATTGGACTTTATATCATCTAATATAATATGAAAAGAATAGATGGCGCCACTTTACAGCCTTCTATTTAATAGTCGATATTTTTGGGAGTTTTGTATTTTTACCAAAAATATTTGTAAATAAATAAAAACATGATTTTTTTAAAATAAATTTTAAACATTGTATGATAATTTCATGTACTTATCACCAATTTTGTGATAAAAGAAGGGCAAGATAGTGTAAATGAGTTTAATCTAATCCTAAGATTCTGGTTGTACATTAAAAAGTGAAAATTTTTATAACTGCTTTTTAGGCTTATACTTTTCACTAATAACAAACATTCATGAGACAGAATAACAGTGGTTAAAAATGTTTAGTATCCTATGGTACCTAGGTATCGATTGTAACAGTATCCGTTAAATATTATGTGTCTACAGTATGTCGAGCTTAAAAAGTTGATAATGTAAGTAAGAAACCAAAAATCTAATTTATTTTTAAACAAATACAGAAAAAGCAAAAAGGAATAACTTTAACATATAATTGTACTTTCTTTCATTCAATTAGAGGGACCTGTATATATTACAATTTGCCTGGTCTGCCCAGTAATTAATAATTTGAATGAACTAAATTATTAAATAAAATAAAAGTACCTAAATGTAAACCTTATTTCTTCTTAATAATCCACAGAAATACACAAACATTGTGGAAATCATCTAAAAGATAGTTAAGATTGCCTTACTTTTCTCACTGCTATTACCTATGAAATTTTCATTTTCTATTATTCATAATTGATATATTAATATTTATTTGGTTACCTAACGTTACGTCTCATAAGAAGAACCTAATTTAAGTATAAGAAATACTTACCTAAAGTAAAAAATGCCGGGTATGTTACCCTTGGATTTGCAAGACAAAACCATACAACCTCTAGTCATTTTGTTACGATATTATAAGTAACAAACGATAAACACAAATTTATAGTCACAATTTAATAAACACTAATCACTAAAATAAGAAGGTTTTTATCAATCCAAAAAACTTCTGCAACCACAAAATATAATCACACACTCCTACTCCGGCTCTCATAAAAGTATAATGGGTTCCCCTAACTACACACTGATTCATCAGTGTGTAAGTAGGCAACACAGTAAATTATTTCGTGGAATTTTGTTATTGCGCAGAATCGGCGGGGCTAACTCTGACAGTTATTTTCATACTGGGCTAGACATTTTTTGATCGAATGGGCCATAGCATTGGGCTTCCATACACCTTTAAACTTCCTTGTGTACCCTCCACCAGTATATATACAGTATGTCCGCGGATGCGGTTAACAAGAGGACAAATGGATCAAAAATTGAAAGATACGAAAAAAAGTCATTCTTGATAAAAAAATTCTGCTTGCCGAAAAAATATGACCTACAATGAGAAAATAGATTGTTATCATATAGGGCGTCTCAAAAATGCATAAACATAAAATCAAACAAGAGCAAACAGTCATTTTTGGCCTTTTAACGTAAAATAATAAATAAAAAACTTTCTTAAATTTACTTCTAAACCTGATTCCGAACTTACTGAAGAAAATTTGAATTTATGAAAAATTTAAAAAATCAATATTTTTGCAAGTACCCAGTTTACTACTTTTACTTGATTATTACCTTTACCTTACTAAACATTAATAAAAATTAATATACAATGGAAAAAATGTAAAATGTAAAAAAATGTAAATGTAAAATGCGTACTTGCAAAAATGGTGATTTTTTAAATTTTTTGTAAATTTAATTTTTTTTAAAGTTCGGAATCAGGATAAGAAATAAATTTGGAGCAAGTTTTTTATTTATCATTTTACGTTAAAAGGCCAAAAAACGACTGTTTGCTCCTGTTTGATTTTACGTTTTTGCATTTTTGAGACTCCCTGTATGATAATAATCTATTTTCTCATTGTAGATCATACTTTTTCGAGAAGCAGAACTTTTTATCAAGAATGACTTTTTTTTCGTATCTTTCAATTTTTGGTCCATTTGTCCTCTTGTTAACCGCATCCGCGGACATACTGTATATAATATGATATAACAAAACTGTCGAATATTTTATAATAGATCTCACTTTTCTCATCAAAAACATTAAGTTGACTTTATTTAATTATTTTAAATTTTTGTTATAAAAATCAATCCTCTAAATATGAAAAAATCAAAAATCACCTGTAAAATCTAGAAAAAGCTACTAAGATATTCTAAATTATTAGAAATTTAATCAAGTACCTCCGAACGTGATAGCATACAAAAATATCATAGCAATATAAGAAAACTCGAATATTTTGTTTTTATGTTATGAGATAGATCGTAGCTTTAGGTTCAGATTGATTAAGCCGACTTAATATAATTATTCCAAACTTTTTTTTCTTTTAAAACCAGCCCTCTTAGGGTAAATCATCGCCTAAACATAAAAAAAAAATAAAAAAATATTTGAATAATACAGGAAAAAGCCTAGGTGTTTTAAAGTACAAGAAATATAGCTCGAGTATTTTTTACTGATATCTATGAAACCCCTTTAACGAAGGGTGACGTTTTAGGAGGGGAGTACAATCATATTTTAAATACTAGATATAGTCCAGGGCATTTATATCAAAATTGGCCGAATAGCGGAAATATTTTGAGAGCGAAAATCGAGTGCGGTTTTCTGCATTGTGTTCAGGAAGGTCCCAGAAAACGACTCTGAAAATCTGGTTCATGCATTTTTTAAAAATGCCTTCTGGAAGGAAAATGCATTTTCCAATGATTACTTGCACCATTAGAAACGACTGAAACTCGGAAAATCGCTCGGAAATCGTTAATTGGGGGGTTTTCGGAACTGCCACTGATTCTGGCATTAAATTTCCCGGGTGTGCTCGCGGGTGGCTCTGTTTGAGTATCCGGGAGGTGAATTGGGGGAGAAATGGCAGCAAGCCTGAAAATCGCTCTAAATTCGTTACTCGGGGGGTTTTCGGGGCTGTCGAACTCGATTCTGGCATTAGAATTACCCCGGTGTGCTCGGGGGTGGCTCTGTGGAGGTGCGAATTGGGGGAGAAATGGCAGCATCCCTGAAAATCGCACCAAACTCGTTACTAGAGGGTTTTCGGGGCTGTCGAACTCAGTTCTGTCATTAGAATTACCCTGGTGTGCTCGGGGGTGGCTCTGTGGGTGTCTGGGGGTGAATTGGGGAAGAAATGGTAATTTTTTAAAATGTACCAAATTAACCAACAATTATATAACCTTTACCTGCATTTAATTTTTTTACAAATCAAAACATATTTTATTTTTTACAAAAAATCAAATATATTTCCATAAAAAACAAAACATGACAATATTTATAGCAATTATTTCAAAAAAATTTGAACTTGAAAAAAAAAAAAACAAAATGGTTTCTTGTTGACAAATAATTTCTTTATCAATAAAGACTTTTCTGTTTCCATTGAAAGCAGAAATATTAGTTACTGTTTTTATTTATTTAAGTATACTTTATATATTACTATTTATATTTTCATGGACACCCCCCACCACAAACTCACAGAACCCCTGAGCGCCCCAGGGAAATCTAGTGCACTATAAATGAATTTGGCGTCACGAGAAGCCACAATTACGGACAACCCCACAGAGCACACCGGGAGTAATTCTAATGCCAGAATCGAGTTCACTGAGTTCAAAAACCCCAGTAACGATTTCCGAGCGATTTTTCCGAGTTTGCAGCCGTTCCTTTAATGGTGCAATGGAAAATGCATTTTTTGGCCCAGAAGGCATTTTTCAAAATGCATGAACCAGAGTCAACACAATGCAGAAAACCGCATCTCGATTTCTGCTAGTTCAAAATAGTTCCGCTATTTTTCCTAACTTCCCTGGACTAATAAAACAAAATTATTTTATTCCAAAGCACTCCGCATCTTATCAGGTTCCTGGGTAGTTCACCCCTTACGTTATAGATTCTGGTGGAAAGTACACGATTAAAATTTCTAATAATCTAGAATATCTTAGTATTTTTTCCTTGATTTTGAAGTAATTTATATTTTTTTTATATTTAGGGATTAATTTAACCCCCTTAGCAAGTTTAAAGGTGGACTTCTTACTCTATTACGCCCTTAATATTATAAAAATAAATTATTTTATATTTATAAGATTTTATTTTATCTAAAAAATACAATAAAAATCGCTTTTATTCTTATTGATATTATTCATATATAGGGTGGCCGGCCATATTTTGACCCATTTTAATCGAGAATAACTTTGGAACAAATAAAGGTATCAAGATGCGGTTTTTGCAGATGCACTTATATTCTTGTACCTTCACGATTTTATTGTGACATTCCATTAGCTCAAAAACAAAATGGCCGATTTTCATTATAGGACAACTATGTTATTTTAAACGGAACACTGTATATGTTTCTATATTTTCAAAATTTAATCTTTCCCCCTTAAAAAAATGTAACACAAGCTATGGTTATCTCAAAAAACAACGTATTTATTGACCTTCGAAACGACTGCATGTCGACCAACAATATTATTTAACAATTAAAATTTGCTTCATATGTTTACAAAAAAAAGGATCGCCAAAGGTTTAGGTTATTCACAAAATAATAGTTACAATAAGGTTACATTACTTTTTAAAAAACTACTGTAAATGTTGAAAATGCAGATCACCGTCTTTAGAACACTTATTTAAATTCGAAAAAAACTTATTAAAACTATTGACTAAAATTCTGAGATATTTTCTATTATGTTTCGGATATTAATTTTTAGTGCTCTAAATTTTGGGGAAGTGGACTATAACACCTCTCTTTCCACTTATCCCCACAGAAAAAATCTGGGAACAGTCAAATCTGGTGAACGAGGTGTAGGAAATAGGGCCTCCTCTTCCAATCCACCGGTTTCAAAAACGTTGGTCAGTGAATTCTTGGTAATATTGGCATAATGTGGTGTAGCCCCATCTTGTTGAAAATAGACAGAAATTCAAATAGATTTTTCTTCTTGCAATTGGGGATAAAAAAATATTTCCAGCATATCAACGTAAGTCAAGAGTTACAGTTGGTTCATGAAAAAAAAATGGCCCTAGAATTTTTGCTTTGACATACCACACCAGACTGTGACTTTTTGGCGAATCTCTAACGTGTTCGTTATATTGTCGAGGATTTTCTGTTTGCCCAAAACCTGCAGTTATGCTTATTTACTTTTCCATTGAGGTGAAATGTGGCTTCGTCTGACATTATTAGTCTATCCAAAAAATATATATTGTTCCTTACTAAATTTTGAATTCTCTGGCAAAATTCCACCCTTTGTGGAAAATCAGTTTTTCTTTTATTTCTTGCTTAACATTTGAATTTTGTATGGCTTTAATTTAAGTTCTTTTTCATGATTTTCTTGTACTGTAGTTTAGGAATATGGACTGAACTTGAGATTTTCTTGTTGACAATGTTGGATCTTCTGAGTTATCTCCAGAATTTGTAACATTTTTATTTAGCAAGTCTCAGTGTTTACTAATTTCTTTTTACGGGCTAAAGATCCACCATACTCCAGAATTTTCTGTACCAGATTTTAATTGAATTTTTGTGGGTGGAGCTTTATTAGAAACATGTTTCTAAATCTTCGCTGGGTTTTACTGATTTGGTTTCGTAAACATAATAACACATTTTCCTTTTTCAGCTTAATGAGAACATTTTGCGCTTCTAATTAAAATAACTTGTCAAAATGACCAACAATGGCTGACAATGAGGCTTGTTGCTGTTATGAAGCAGAGATAACTTTGTTTCCACAGGCGACTTTTCAAAAAATCCAGCACTAAATAAATATTCCTATTAACCATACAGTCAATTCTTTGGAGGTCAATAAATGCGTTATTTTTAAGATAACCATAGCTTGTGTTATTTTTAAAGGGAAAGTTAAATTTTAAAAATATTTGAAACATATACCGGGTGTTCCATTAAATAACAAAGTTGTCCTATCGGAAAATCGGCCATTTTGTTTTTGAGCTAATGGAATGTCACATAAAAATGGTAAAGATACGAGAATAAACTTTAAAAGAAATATAAGTATATTTGCGAAAGCCGCATCTTGATATATTTATTTGTTAAAGTTATTCGCGATCAAAATGGGTCAAAATATGGACGGCCACCCTGTATTTCAGTTTTAGGTCATCATATCATCCCCTAATTAGGCGTGATTTTCGATATTTTTCGAAAAACCAAAAATATGCGGAATATTTTTAGGATTTTTTTTAAGCTCTTTGGCAAGGGTCAGGGCCAGATTTAACTTTTTGCGGCCCATAGGCTAATATATTTTTGCCGCTCCAATATGTCAATATTTTATGGATATCAGAAGGAAAAATGTAATAAACAAATTTAACAAAAGTAAATCATATAGAAAATTAAATGACAATTTTTTAAAACAAACAAATCTCATAATATAAAAACAAAATATTAATTAAAATGGTACAACAAATAGGTCTTTATTTAAACTATGTATTATTTAATTATAGGCAAAACCTTATACTAACTAACTTTTCTTCGAACCTTTTTTTCTGCAAAGTCATTAATTATATCATTAAAATTTACGATTATATATTTTAAATTAATCGAAAATTTGCCGACCATAATATTTGCCGCCCTAGACAGCCTACTCAGCCTTTGCGTAAATCCACCCCTGGCAAGGGTGAGAAAATAGACTAACTTTGCGGTCACTCTTTAATACAAGAACCTTACAATGTTGTTACAGGATTATTTAGAGCAGCAATTTTGGAAAGTGGCTCTGCTCTTAGTCCATGGGCATATCAAAGAGACCAAATAGAAATAACTTACCAGACCGCCGCACTTCTCGACCCGTATTTTAAAGAGAACAGAAACTCAACTGAGTTGCTTCAATTTTTGCAAAGTGTATCGGCAAAGATATCGATGAAGCTTCCTATAATCTTACCAAAAAATTAGTAAGTAAACAGTTACAGCCGTATTTACTAACATAACACCGCTAAGTCTTTAGTAGGTTCGTGCGTAAGAACCCCGTTAAATCTTACAATTTGCAAAGGGTTAAACTTTTAATGAAGAGTAAATAATTAATATCATGTTTCTCTGAAGGTTCTAGGACAATGTTGTTAATTGAATAAAAACTTCTTCTCAGACTTCCATGGTCTTTATTTGATTTATTCACAACGTTTCGAACAGTAAGTATTTCTGATGGTTTTAAAGTGAATACTAAATATCTAAGCCTATGACTACGCCTTATACCGGGTGATGCATCGCCAGACTGGCTATAGGAAATCCCATGTAAATTTTGATACATTGAAATATTGGCTCTCACTATTGAATTTACAACAAAAATTGTATTAGACTATTTTGAGGACGCTGATAGATTCAAGCTCCACACATACAAATTTCGTTTTTTTTTTTTCTGATAAGGCAATTAAAAGTTGACTTTAGGAAAAACTATTTGTAATATCGTTGCATACCTGCTACATACCTTAATGAATACACAGTAATAAATAAAATGTCTTGTCAACTTTTTAATTCACGTTTTACTTTGTATTAGTTATTTTAACATGTTGTACATTATTAAAGAGTAGTGATGAGCGAGACCGGTCTTGGTCTTGCGGTCTTGGCTTGGTCTTGCAGCAAGACCAAGACCAAGACCGCCTTCTCGCTTGCAAGACCAAGACCAAGACCAAGACCGAGGGGTGCAAGACTACGCAAGGCCAAGACCGACCTGCAAGACTCTTGCACTTTTGTCACTTTTGTTTAAATTATAATATTCAATTTTTATATTCAATTTTCATATTCAATATACAGAGGTATTTCATACAGACATGACAAAAAATGTGTCGAGAACAGCCTAAAAAGGCGATTATTTTATGAGTAACAGGTTTTTAAATAAAATAACAAATAAATCGATCACTTCGTTTTTTAATAAAATTATCTAAAAACGATAACTAGTAGATTCAGTAACATGTTTCAAAATAATAAGATTGTGACTCAATGTGGTTGACAAAGCTCGATATCTCCAAAACCGTTTACGACAGAAAAAAACTAAGAGTACAAAAGTTATAGAAGCTGAAAGGTACTTACCTATGCCTAATGTTTTTTTTAATTAGGTATCTAGTGATGCCACTTACTGGATCAAAGAAAATTTCAAAATCCAGGAAAGCATTCTTTTTGTGCCACACTGTAAGAAGTGGCATCATTAGATTACTCCTTTAAACTAAGATATAAATGTAAAAGTGATGGTTTAATAAAAAATATATTTGTCATTTTATCTAGGAATACTTTTAATATAAATGGATTTTAAATTTCACTTCCGGTTTAGACGGAAAAGTCAAAACAATGCCAAAAGTATAATGATGACGTCATTTTTGTCAAAACCGAAAATGATATATAAAAGCCATCTACGTCGACATTGTATCCATATGACAGTTTAAGAATTTCCAGCATAATATACAGGGGAAGCACTTTTTTAAATTAATTTTTTTACTATAATTTTTCTATTTTAGGTTAAAAGCTAAAAATAAGGAAGTTTTCTTAATTAGTAGTAGTTTTTGGAAAATTCTGAAATAGAAAATAATTTTATATTTTACGCCTTTTTTCTATAGTTTTTGTATATTCAGTTTTTACCATAATGAACGGTTTCGGATATATCGATCTTTGTCGCACTATCGAGCCACCTTGTATATGCAGAATGTTTATAAAGTATTTGTACAAACTTTGTACGGCAAATGTTTGACTACTTTGAACATATAGAAAGTTTATTTAAACTGAAAGATTTCTAAATACCTTTTGTTGAATTAAAAACCAATGTTTACATATGAGAATCATTTTCATGGAAATTTCACATCTGGTTGAAATTAAAAGTTTTTTCTGCCTCAGAGTACTCAGTATTGTAATTTTATATTCTTCTTCAAAGAAAATTTAAATATTTCCCATCACTAAAAATGAAGCTGATTATAAATAAATAAACTCCTACATTAAAATATCCTTTTAATCAAATAATTTAAATGTATGTAAAAGGTTAAAATTGGTATATTTTAAAATTTTAAAACAAAATATATAGTCTCTATCTTTATTTATTTGTAAGTATTAAAAAAAAATATATATTTTATTTAAGATTGCTTAGTTTAAATTATTATTACCAAAAAAAAAACAGACAAGCAAGACTCTTTTCAGCAAGACCAAGACCAAGACCAAGACCCTCTTTGGGCTTTCAAGACTAGACCAAGACCAGACTTGCAAGACCAAGAGCAAGACCCAAAATTAGCCCGGTCTTGGTGGTCTTCTTTATACATCACTATTAAAGAGAAAATAATGGTTGTAATCTGTTTAATAAATACAAGTAATTACATTGAACTACATAATGGAATTTTTACATAATTGAACAGTTTTATGAAAGGTGAAAACTGTCTAAAAATACGTTTTTAACACAACACATTGAAACTAAGCTAATGTTTTTCAAATTGGATGTTTAAACAGACCTCCGTTTACTGCTAAGCAATATCCTAAACGGTTATAAAATTCAGTTCTTACATTATGAAGTTGAAATGCCGATAGTCGATCATACGCCGCTGAAATTGAAACTTTTAATTCTTCTAAATTTTGATAATGAATTTGTATAAATAACATTTTTAGTATGACCCCAAGGAAGAAGTCGTTTGGCGAAAGATCAGGAGACCTAGCTGGCCAATTTATGAACAATTTGATTCTATAAAGTCTAGTCCATTGAAAGGCTTATTTTGAACATATTCCTTACTTCTCGTGAATTGTGTGCAGGACAACCATCCATTTGAAACCGTGTCAGTTGTCAGGTCAACTTCTTCTAATGCCAAGCCCCACTTGATTTTGTAATAGTTCTGTTCCCCAATTGTGATTTAAGAAAAAGATTCAATAATCCGATGTCCAAATGTACCGCCAAACGTTTGCTTTAGTATTGAGTCCTGTAGATACAAATCCGTGTTAATTTTCTTTGCTCCAGTATCGATGTTTTGAACGTTTGGTTCATTTGTTTAATGTGAAGGTGCATTCGTCACTAAAACAAATATTGCGTAAGTCCCTATCGTTATTCGGCATTTCCATAGCTTCAAAACAAAAATCTGCTCTTCGGATCTCATCGCCTTCCCTTAATTCCTGATGTCTTTATTTGTACCGATGATATTTATGTTTCTTTAATTTGCCATGATGCTAATAACAGTCCCTTTCCCTACAACTTTTATAGAAGCCTGGTACCTAAATGCTTTATTTTCTTCTACATGAAGTAAAACATCTAAATCAGCATTATTTTCTTGAGCTCTTCCATTGAGTACATTACTATTTCGCTCTAAGCAGTTGCATTTATTAATAACAGTACCTTTTGTCTTAGCTTATGATCGATATTTTGAACTGTTGCCTTACTTGGAACGTGTCTGTCAGGAAAAAACGTAGAGAACATGTCGGATACTCTTCGATAACTATTTTCCATGTAATACCATTTAATCATTGTTATTTTCTCTTCGAAACTGTAAAACATTTGAAATAACTAATCTAAAGTAAAACGTCAATTAAAGATGACAAGACATTTTATTTATTACTGGTGTTGGATTCATTTAAGGTATGGCAGGTATGCAACGATTTTACAAATGGTTTTTATACGACTGCTTTAGAAAATGGGGTTTTACACGCTAAACAAGCTTTGAAAATTGTATTTTGCACTGTGTGCAAAGAAAATATGTTTTGCACGGTTCTGTCTTTCAATATGATTTATTTTGTCATTTACGTTTGACATAAGCGTGTGAAAACTTTTCACATGGCATATGAAAAATTTTCCGCAGTCCTGTCAAAGATAAAGATTAAAAATAATAAAAAAATCGCATGTAAAATCACTTATTTTCTGCAGTCGTAGAAAAAGTATCGTGTGCAACACGTTTGAGTGACTCTGTGTACACTCGTATGACTTGTAGCACCGCCTACGGCTCGTGCAAACCTCATACTCGTGTGCAAGAGTCTTTCAAACTTGTTGCACAATATACTATTCTTAAATAACTTTTTAATTGCCTTATTAGAAAAAAATAAATTTGAATGTGACTAATCTTAACAACGTCTTCAAAATAGTCTAATACAATTTTGTTGTAAATTAATAGAGAGCCAATATTACAATGTATCAAAATTTACATGGGATTTCCTATGGCCAGTCTGGCGATGCACCACCCGGTATATCCTAACCGGCTCACTGACGCAGGAAGCCGCCGCCCATTTTTATGGTCTACTGAGCTTGACTTCTTTCCTGCAAGTGAGCAGAGGTTGCTAAATGTTGTGGATATGTATACTTGGTTTACTATAAACATGGGACTTATTAATAATAGCAGCTTCTTTAGCTTTTGTTTCTCTCAGTGGAATTCTCTGGAGCAATCACAGCATCTTTCAATTAATATTATGATGCTTAGACCAAACATGTTCCGCGAAGCCCTGACTTGTCAGACTCGCCCATTCGAAGGTGATCCAGAAATGATTTTAGTTGTTCCTCACTACCGTTCCAGATAATGAAGGTCTCATCAACATATTGCAACCAGACTTTGGGCTTGACCTGTGCTTTCTCAATTACATGGGTTTCAATACATGGAATGGAAAGAAGTCAATCTCAGTAGACCATAAAAAATGGGCAGTGGCTTCATGCAATGCTGTTTTATTTTATATTAACTTTTTTTGATTAAATTTCCTTAAAATTTTTACCCCTTATTTTAGTATTACAGTATCTAATGCTTGCATCAAATTAATAATACTTTCTGCAAAATTGCTCAAAATGAAGGTTTAAAAAGATTTTTAGTATATCCAGTTACCGTATAAATATCTAGGTTGTCAAAATGTCGATGATACTGAAAATCAGCAGACAAGTTTGTTCATGACTTTACTTTTATATACTTTTTTATAGCACGTCATTTTAATATGTCATTCTTTATACTAATTATTATGTTTTCAAAAATTTCCAAAAAATATGAATATATATTCTTTGGTTCTGCCTCCATAAAAGAGTATTTTTAGTAAGTTCTAAAAAGAGGTTAAATTACTGTTATTTTGGCTGGTTTAAGTGTTTAAAGTTAAGATATTGGAATAAATTACACTCAAATCATTAATGTCTGTTTTTTTATTATTAGATTTAGGTTGCAAATGGCTTAAATCTTTTTGCAACCTAAATCTATTTATAAGAAAACTGACAATAATGATTTGAATGTAATTTATTTCAATATCTTAACTAGGCTAAACCAGCCAAAGAAATGTAATAATTCTTTCTCTTTGAGGCTGTAACAATGGAGCAGAACAAGAACAAATCTCAATTTCTTTCTGTTTTTCAACATCCACACATACACATTAATATCATCTTGGGTATATGGTTGACGAACGCATGTGACAGGTGTGCTCTGTCTGCCAGTATCCATAGTTGCCTAAGTTCAATTTCTGGGTCAGTCCACTGGCAATGGAGTGAATTGAAATAACGTAAATTAACAAAGAATTTTCACAAAAGTACCATTAATAACAATATAATTTTATAATTTCTGATATTAGGTAATTTTTCCTCTTTTTCTTTAAATTTTAATTAATTAACACATTGATAGTTATCGTCAATACTTGCAAACATGCAGGCAGGGATGTGTGGTACATATGTGTTTTTGTTTTTTGGTTTTCCTTTGCCTCTTTCTTTTATAAAGACATTTTGAGATTATATGTATCCTACTTAGCTTTACTACTTTTGAGTTCCTCATCTCTATCTAAGGTTTTGTAAATATCACCTACCAGATGTTGTTTAACGAACCCTATTTTAACTTGAACTGAAATGTTGTGATCTTTAGCAACAGATTCATATAAAAAACACAACATTCCTTATTTCTTTTAACGCCATCATATTAAAGTTACTACCTTCAAACTAAAACACATCTTGTGAAAATAAAATTATTTAAGTTAAGTAATTAAAAAAATGTAAAAAATAATAAATATATTACACAAGAATGCCAACTGTTTTTACATAATGAAGTTATTTTCACTTAAATGCAGGTAGCAGTAAGTAGGTGTTACTAATATTATATATTTTTTAATCGTTAAAGGGATTATTTTTCTTTGTTAAAAAAATGTAAAATCTCAATATAAACAAACTCATTTAACTAATTGTATTTCATAATTATGTAGCCTGAGGAAAATAAAATTTTCAGCTGAAGACTGATACCCCCAATAAAAAAATTTGTTCTTTAACTAGTCAGTCAGTCACCCTTTCCCTTTAATATATGTATATATTTATATAAATATATATATATATATATATATATATATATATATATATATATATATATATATATATATATATATATATATATATGTATATATATATATATATATATATATATATATATATATATATATATATATATATATATATATGCTATATATACATATATATATATATATATATATATATATATATATATATATATATATATATATATATATATATATATATATATATATATATATTTGATTTTATCGAAAAACTAATCTTGATAAAAAATTGTGCTACTTCTAAGGTAAGTGAGATAAAAGAACAATTTAACATATTTTATACGCGGTGTTCAGAAATTGAAAAAACTTAAAATGGTACAAGACTAAAGTGCATTTATTTGAGAAGATGTGGAAATAAGTTACTAAGAGAAAAGTTGTAGTAAAGTAACTTTTTTCGATAAAATTAAAAATAAAGAAGTTTTTCCTATTCAACACCTTCAGCACCAAAAAAACGGCCTACCTTAATTAATTTGTGATAAAAATTATTTTAATATTAATTAATAATTCCAAATTAACAACATAACTGTACTACTAGGCGTTGATAGTGATAAGCTTTATTGACATTTTGCTTTTATAATTCATTAGCCGCAGTAACGTCGGCACTAGAAATGCTTACTTAACAACAAAAAAAAATTGATATAAAATTGTTATTAAAAATTTAAATTGATTTTAAAATAAATTTTAATCTGAAATAAATAAAAGTAGGCCGATTTTTCGAAAATTGGTATTAAAAACTACCTTTTAATTTTGAACAACTTTCTAATAACTTATTTCCATATCTTCTCAAATAAATACGCTTTACCCTTGTACCATTTAAGATTTTTAATTTTTGAACACCGCTAGTATAAAATATGTTAAATGTTTCTATCCCCAATCTTACTCTAAGAAGAAGCAAAAATTTTTATCAAGAGTAGCTTTTTCGATAAAATCAAAAAAAAAAAAGTTTTCTATTCAACACCTTTTCCGTGGACATTCTGTATATATATATATATATATATATATATATATATATATATATATATATATATATATATATATATATATATATATATATATATATATATATATATATATATATATATATATATAAATATATATATATATATATATATATATATATATATATATATATATATATATATATATATATATATATATATATATATATATATATATATATATATATATATATATATATATTATATATATATTAATCTATTTCTTTGACGCCAAAATCAACGAGACACGACCACCATATTTACCTATATGGTTGCTCTTGTTTCTAAAGTTAAACTTCTTAAATTGACTGGATTTTTTATTTGAACACATGTTACTTTTTTTATTTTCTTTTAATTTATGGTTCATTTTTTGGTAATGTACCACATTTTAAAAGCTTTAATAAAGTAATGCGGATAAATTATGTGTGCTCAGAAACTTTATTTATGGATAAAATTTTACGTTACAGGAAAATCCAGGTGACATGCAGATTTCCAAAGGCTTTTTCTATACACCTGTAATAGAACATGAGCATGAAAATGCCTTCTTAACCACCCTTCAATATGAAGCCTTTGAACATGGAAACTTTACTAGGGTCCCTGTGTTAATTGGATTTAATGCAGAAGAAAGCATGTTTATGTTATCTCGTAAGAAAAAAATTAAACTTTAGAATTTTTAAGCTAATTATTCTATAATCATTATTTGTTGTTGTATTTTCTACAACTGCATATTTATTTACTAAGGTTTATAACATTTTTAATTTTTTTAAGGTACCTTTCATCGAACACTTAAAGCGTATGACAACAACACAAGATTTTTAGTACCTTTTGATATGCATATTTCTGATCAGGATACCCTAAAAGAAGTGGGTGATAGTATAAAGAAGTTTTATTCACCAGATAAAAATTTGGAGGATAATAAGTTAGCTGGTGTACAGGTTGGTAAAATTTAAACAATTTAACTATAAACTATAACTACTAACTAAACTAATAAAAATGGGTATTTACAATTATCTTAGAATTATAAAAAGAATCGCATTTTGGGTTAAAATTACAATATATTTATATACATAGATTTTCGATACTTGATATTTTAAAAAACGGTATTACATCGTAAGCGATTCCTAAAACAAGAACTAAACAGCGGTTGTTTTAAGTAAAGACGCTTTAGACTAAATATCCTATGATTTATTCAAAAGTTTTTCTATTGACTACCAACATCCAAGGAAGTTTAAAGGTGTATGGAAGGCCAATGCTGTAGAACAAAATTGATTATGTGCGGCATGTGACATCCAAATGTCATTTCATCGTTCGTGGATCAACAACAATAATGCCATACCGGGGGACGAATAGAGTAACCCTCATTCAAGCAACCAACAATGGTCATTTATAGCATTTGGTTAGCGGTTTTCTTTCGTATTTTGTGGTTAGCGAACTTGATTCTTATTGTAATATATTCGCGAGCTTTTTCTTGGATGTTCTTTTATCGCCCGGTTAATATTTTACTTGGATTTTTCTTAAAAGTGGGTTTATTTCTTTAAAGTAAGGCTTTTATTGTCTTATTGTGCCGTGACTGATTTAAAACACCGATATTTATTGTATGATGCTTCATAACTAAGCAAAAGTTGATATAATTTTAAAGGTTTTTTTAACACAAGAATTTAATGGTGTTTGACAACTTTGACACAAGACACGAAAAAAGAAAGGTTTGTTGTTAATCCACGAACCTCTGGTGACGTTACACACTTCATTGTCCAGGCGTGTAGGGCAGCGGAAACAGGGAAATCGGCACCGTGGAGTTTGCACATTAAATCGTAGCTCAGGTCCAGATTTCCATAATTCTTTGTTACCATGTTTAAAGTTGCACAACATTGTTGGTTAATAAAAGAAACTATTATAGAATATTTAAAATTATTGTGTAATATTGGATTTTTATCATCTGGTTTAACATGGAAATAACTAATGGCGCCACTTTACAGCCTTCTGTTTAAATGGTTGATATTTTTGGGAGTTTTGTAAAATCTGAATATATTTATTATTCATATTAACACGATTTTCTAAAATAAATTTCAAACATTGTATGATAGTTTCATTATTTATCACGAATTTTGTGATAAAAGAAGGGCACGATAGTATAAATGAGTTTAATTTAATTATCATAATTATTTAAGGATCGATATCTGATGAAAAACACTTACTTAAGATTTGTAATCATCGCCTTTGTATGCAAAAAATTATCGAAATCGGCCAGGGGCAACTGGTTGTTTGTGTTTTAGGGTAGTACAATATTTTATAAATTTATAATTTGTATAAAAGTACAATAAAATGTTGTTACCTCATGCAGATAACATAAGCAAATTTAACAAGAAGTATAGAATTGTTTACAAAATATTTTTTTATGTCGTTAGACAGTCCACCAAGGCTAAGACGTCAATACTAACGTACTGTTAAGTGTGGTAAAGGGAAGTTTATCCACACCAGACCTAAATATTTGGAGAAGGGAAAACTTCTGCGGGTAGCAAATTCCAGTCTAGACACTCTGGGAATAATGGAACAAAGTTCGGGGCCTCTTTAGTTGGATTGTAAAAAGATACCTAAAAGTGGCACTACGTGTTGCTCTATTGGAAGCTGTCAGAAAAATTATACTTGCCAACTCCTCGGAGCAGAAGCCGTGAAAATACCTATAAAAATGCAACATATCCCCTTCAGCTCGTCGGTGGAAAAGAGAGGGAAGCTTTTCTGTAAGCGTGGGATCATTAATAAGACGAACAGATCTTTTTTGAATGGAAACAAATGATAAGAGAATGATAAAACTTCTGCAACCATAAAATAAAATCACACAAGGCAAAACAATCAAAATTAATACGGCGCAAACGACAACAAAACATGTAATTCGCTTGGAAGGGTTGATGAGACAACGGCACAGTGCGGGTATGGTTTCATAAACATCGCGCCGTCGCACACGAAAACGGGACGCCTGCTCTGTCAAAAGATAATGTGTTGCCTACCTACACACTGTGTGTACAGGTTACAATATTTTGGGGAATTTTCTTGGCCATAGTATTGGGCTTTTATTAACCTTTAAACTTTCTTGCCAACATCACAGTTCAAATACTGCAATTAAAGAGCAGAAGAGATATAGAAGTGAGGTTAACTATACACACGTGCTAACACTAAAATTAGGCACAGCGATGTGACTGTGAGACATCAAATTTAAGCTGTGTCACAGACAAACTTATATTGTGTCAAATTTATTCTTATAATCCTTTGTCAAGTAAAAATAATAAAAACCAGATATTGAATTAAATTTATATAAAAAAAAACATTTGCTTTTTTTTAAGGTGTATTTAACTGACTTCTGACTCTGCTGCATTCTATATGTTTGCAACAAAGATACGGAAGTCAGCAATTTATGTCAAATGTAGCAACAAAGTTCCACAATAAAAATATAGATGTTTAGGAACAATGTTATTTTGTTAAGTCTTTAAACATATATATATATATATATATATATATATATATATATATATATATATATATATATATATATATATATATATATATATATATATATATATATATATATATATATATATATATATATATATATTATATATATATATATATATATATTATATTATTATATTATTATATATATATATATTAATTTAATAAATATTAACAATGAATATTTTAAATGGATTAATATATTTATATATATTATATATATTATAATTAAAATATATGATATTTTTATAAAGGTGCTAAAACAACAAAAGTCATAACATATTTTAAATAGAATAAAATGTCAAAAAGAAATTTTTATAAAAAAATTTATTACTTAATCGATTTTTTCAGTAGAAAAATATAATTATAATTTTAATACATAAAAAAAAATACTATATAACATATGTGTTAAAACTTGACAGATTTTGGTCTAAACGATGTCAAAGTTTAAACATTGAAGGCAATTATTTTTAAAAACCTGAAACTTTTGTCTTAATCGCTTATCAGTAGATTCTGACTACTCTAAGTTTCAAATGTTTAAATCTACATAAAAAAAAATACTAATAATACTTTTTCCCCCAGTTAAAAATGTAAAAAACAATTGGCAACAGAGCTACCTAGCTAGAAGCCTTGTCCTTGTGTAGTCAGTTGTAAATACGTGTTAAACGGCCGCGACATTTTTGGTTGTTTTTAAATCGGGAAAAATGCGGATATGTTATAAATTTACAACTGTAGTGTCCAAGAGTTTTGAAAACGAGATGTGTGCAATCTTATTCTTTAAGCAAAATAAAAAAGTGCTGTTTTAAAACATAATTTGTGCTCTAAAAATAAATATTTAGCCTATTTGTGGTGAGTACAATTATTTTTTAATTATAAATATTAACCAAACAATAATGTATTGTGTTTTTACATAAATTTAATTTTAAATTAAATATTAAAATAAATTGCAAGAAGTTATTTTTATTATTTGTATATAAATACACATCTCCTTAAAAAAAGTGTAAATATGCAAATTCGCAAAAAACGTTCGACTCGCTTCTACGAAACGGGCTCGATGTTGTCAATTTTTTTAAACTTTGAAAGGCCATATTTCGAAAACATTAAAATCGTGAGCATCATACTTTTTACACCCTGTATATCTATGTTTATTTTGTCATTTATATAGCTTTAAAATTTTAGTACCATTCAACACAAGACTTTGATAAATCTGTGATTAAGCAAGCACAATTGCAAGCTCCGTATGTGCCAGTATTTCTTTATGAATTTACATACCGTGGTAAAATGGGAAACAATCCGAAATCTCTTAATGGTAAGCAATATAAATGTGCAAATGCTGTCAGATAAATCTGTACAATAGTTAACGTCAATAATTATTTTTTTTTCATATTTTAGTAGAGGGGACTGATTACTATGCCAGATATTCATAATAAATAAGAGTGACAATTTATGTTTTAGAATTAATAATTTATTTGTTTAAAAATGCATTATTTGGTCACAGGGTATTCAACTAAAATTAGATTGGGGCACTAAAGATCTTGTTCACCTTAAGGCCTTAAAACACAGTTACATATATTTGCTATCTCCTTTTAACTTATAAGCGGCCAGGTTCTGCACACCAATGGACTATTTAATTGTGTGTGCATTACTTTTGAGAATAACTCTAATCGAGAAACAAATTTATTTCTACAGCCACAGTAGCCTTAAGAAAACTTTCTTTCCTAGCAACTTTCAATTGAGCAACAGGGAGTGCCTTTTTCATGCATTACTTTACAGTCAATGTGCATAGGCTCCTAATTTTCCACTTTGTTTATTCTTTCAACTGTGGACCCTGCTGCTTATAGACTTTTTTCCTATCCTGTAAAACCTTTAAATATTTATGTTTCTTGGTAATAAACTGACTCTTACGTCACTTAGGACACCCATGGTACGTTAGTGTCTATGCCTTTGTGGCCTGTCTCAAGATACAAATGATACACTGAAAATGCCTGGGGATCGTAGAATAAAAGAAAAAACATATCCATTGAAATTTTACAAAAGAATTAATTCTTAATTAAAGCCAGTGCTTCTATTATAAAACTTTTTATCTATTAATAAAGAACTCAAAATCAACCCTTGCAACACCCAAGAGCTATTAATTTTTCACCTTTCTAAATTAGTAGCTTTCTACAAAAGTAGCTAACAGGTAGAGGTGTAGTGGTTATATTTGCACAAGAAATGTGATGTTTTTATTTATCTGACGGCAACTTAATATCAGCTGTACATATTTTTAAATATTTTCAAATATTTTCTACTTCGTAAATTACCTAATAGCTCAGGAAAATTAAGTTTCAAATTGCGATATATACGACAAACTTCATAAAGTTTTGAAATTGGTGGGTATGTTGGGGATAGCATAAGAATCACTAAACCGAAAAGTTTCTACCCCTAAATAGTTTGCTTCATCCCCCAGGACGTCCTTTCGACTCTCATTTAGAGTTTTTCTAGATTATCTCGGCAACGGTGCATTTTTTAACAAAAATACTTATATACAAAATTGTTTCTTATAAAATTCTCTTTCAAAAAGATCTTTACACTTTTTTTCCTTAAATTGATATTAAGGTGAGAAATATTGCATAACCACATAAGGGTTTTTCGACTAAAAATGACTGCTAAAATTTAATTTTATGCTAAAAAATAGAAGTAGGCACTAAACTCCATTAACAATTGTAATAAACATATCACTTCCACCCCCTCACCAGTATAAACAGAAATGTACTTTCTTCCATAAGACCCCATAGGTAAAGCACTTTGCGCATCTTTTTTTTTTAAGTGCCGTCCCCTGTAGGCCTAATCCACTGATTATTAAATTTTAATTATTATGAATCTTCGTCGTCTTCCACAGATTTAACATTCAAACATGATTATCCATGGCAATGATAACATATTGTAGAACAACGCAAGCATACTCTTCTGCAACTACACCAGTTATATAATAATTATAATCCATGGAAGTAAAATAAAATTCGCAGTAATATTTACCAAAGGTTTATTATGCATTCCACATTTTCCCACAGGAAGAAGCTGTCCTCAAATTATATTTGATGAATATACTGTAGTTTCTGAAACTCAGCAAAAGTTCCTAAGTAATTTGCTTAACAAAGAAAGTTTAATTCCAGATCTATTAAAAAAGCTTAGAAATGAAGGTATAGATCAATGCGTTGGTTGCTGCGGATGACGCCGGTTTATTAATAGAACAAACTGTTATAAAAAAATCTATTAATTGTGACACATCTGTTGTCGTAGGACAAGATATTGACTAGTTGCTAGTCCTTCTCATTGCACTTTTTCCCTCTGACAAAGACATTAAATTCTTGAAGGAAAAACAGAGTAATTCCTGCAAAAGGATTAACAGTTCCCAGGATTTACAACCTGCAACTTTCTTAAAAAATTGCAAAGACGCCATATTATTTGTGCACGCCATCAGCGGTTGTGGCACATCCTCGGCATTTTTTTCCAAAGGAAAAGTTAATGCAATCAATGTATTTAATAAAAGAAATGATTTACAATATATTGTGCAAACTTTAATAATAAGAAGGCTACTCATGAAGAAATTGCAAACGTGGGAGAGCAATTTATTTTAGCTTTAGACAACTGTCCCAAGGCAGAAAAAAGTTTAGATAAATATAGATTTACGTATTTTAATCAACTTGTTGGTAAAGCGAACAATACTGTAAAGTTGTCAAAACTACCACCAACTTTTGCTACGGGTCGACAACACTCCAATCGGGTTTTCCACCAAATTCAAACATGGAAAAATGCGACGCTCAAAGCTACCGATTGGGGGTGGAAAAAAGTCGGCGGTATATTAACCCCAACAATGACTATCAAAGAACCACCTTCCGAATCTGTTTTAATGCTCATTTCATGCTTATGTAAATTAAGGTGCGAAAGAAGATGTAGTTGCAGAAGAGCAGGCTTGCGTTGCTCTACAATGTGTTATCATTGCCATGGACAGTCATGTTTAAATGTTGAATCTGTGGAAGACGACGAAGATTCATAATAATTAATATTTAATAATCAGTGGATTAGGCCTACACAGGGGATACCACCTAAAAAAAACGCCAAGTACTTTACCTCTGGGGTGGTATGGAAACAAGTACATTTCTTTTTAGGGGTGAGGGGTGGAAGTGGTATGTTTATTAAAATTGTAAATGGAGTTTAGTGCCTACTTCGATTTTTCAGCGTAAAACATTAAATTTTAAAGCAGATCGTACTGTAAGATAGTGCTGGTCGAAACCAACCCTTATGTTTGCGCCATATTTCTCACGTAATTATTAATTTTGGGAAAAAAGTGTAAACCAGCTTTGATAGATAATTTTATAAGGAACCTTTTTGTATATAGGTTTTTTTGTTAAAAAACGCACCGTTGCCGAGATAATCTAGAAAAACTCAAAATGAGGGTCGAAAGGACGTTCTGGGGGATGAAGCACACTATTTAGGGGTGGGAACTTTTCGGTTTAGTAATCCTTATGCTATTCCCAACATATCCACCAATTTTCAAAACTATATGAATTTTGTCGTAATGAAAACGTAATTGTCCTGAGCTATAAGTTATTTTATTATTATTATAAATGTTATTGCATTTCTTAAGGTTCTGGTGGCGTTGGACATGGAGAAGAACAAAATTATATTTTTAACAGATGGTTAAGTCCAGACCTACCTGACAACACCGACTTTACAAAGTTTTCTCAAGATGATGTAAATGTGCACTACTATTTCATGTCACTGTTTACCAATTTTGCCAAAGAACTGTAAGTACCTACAATAGGTTATATTAACTAATTGGTAGAGGTAGACGGTTTCTATTTGAGGGCCGTATAGCTTCGCGCTCCTCTGTCACATAAGACACATAAAATATTAAATAAACCTTTATTATTGTACACATATAATAATTAACAAATTAAACCATTAGATATAAAACAATTACTCCATTGAAAAGTTACATTGGACCTTGCGTTTTTTAATGGACGCAGTTTTATTGTTGGGATGTGTGAGGGGGATCACTAGGAGCTTAACCTTAAGTTTGTGGGGTTGCAACCCTTGTCCTGCGGCCGCCATATTAGAAAAAGGGATGAAACGTCTTTTTCGCTATATTTCCCGAACTATGCATCCCACAAAAATTTTGCAAGAACATAATTTGTAGCAAATTGCTTTGTCTACAATTTTGTTTTTTAACTTTTTTTAATAAAATGACAAATAAAAAGTTATTAACAAAAATATAAGAAAATTTTCAACAAATTTTCTTTTTTGTTATATAACTTCTTTATTTTTCATTTCACGACCAAATGACCTTTTACCAATCTTATAAAGCATTTTCCAACCAACATTTTAACCAATGATTTTTTGAATTTGAGGAATTTATGGGCGTTCCAGAGCGCTCCAAAATCGACCAGGTTCTTACTACTCGGAATAATCCGGTAACTATGAAACGTATACCTTAATTTTTTAATTTCATACATCGTTTTTAATATTTTTCCTAACATTACTGTTATATTAATTACCTAAAAATGACCCCTTTTTCCCACCACCTTGAGGTAGAGTCTGTAGGCGCGTTTTTTTTATGTGGTATCCCCAGTAGGTCTAATCCACGGATAATTTTCAGGTGAGATAATCTTTGAGATAATTCTATATTTTAACTATTATTTACAGCTATTTTGGTCCAGACTGCTGTGCAGGATCTAATTCAATGTCGAAAGTGAGGGTTTGAGGAATGACAGAAGTTAAAATCGGAGACATTTTTGGTAATTCATCTTCGAATTAATTTTCCTCCATTAATTTTGATAACTCCATGATGTTGGTACAGGTTTCTTCAGAACAATTGAGGAACAACCACACATGCTTCCACAATTCCTTTGCATCTGCAGAAAATTAATTTCATTAGATCGGGGGGTGCTGGAGGCTTCAAAGTTTGAATTGTATCCAAATGTTTCCATGCTTTTTCCAGCCCAATCTTCAGGACTGGAGTATTTTCCGAGCCACGACTGCACCTGGTGGTAAATTCGGAGACTGTGGAAACAGGCTGCATCTTGTGTTGAAGAAAGGGATGACAAACTAAATGTGTTCTTGGTTACTGTCTTGGCAAAGCGTTTGTATCTCATTCTATCCAGTGAATCATCTTTATAACCGCCGTATAAAGCAACGAAAAACGTTCGCCAACGAGATGAGCAAAGATGGATCCACTTCTCCAAAACGCTGTCCGCTCTTCTCAATTTTCTCCATGATTTTAATGAATTTTGGTTACCCATGTTATAAGCTGCTGATGTTGTGTCGCATCCTAAGAAAGCATGGAGAAACAGCAAATGCTTAGCCATAACGTCTCTATATATAAAAACTCGTTAGAAATTATTGTAAAAAAAAAGAATATTTTAAGTGCATAGTAAGAAAAAAGGTCATTTTTAACCAATAATATAGTAATGTTAAGAAAAAAATTACAAACCATGTATGAAAATAATTAAGGCAGACGTTTCATAGTTACCGGATTATTGCGAGTAGTAAGAACATGGTTGACTTTGAAGCGGTCCGGAAAACCCATAAATTCCTCAAATCCAAAAAAAATATAGGTCAAAATGTTCGTTGAAAAATGCTCTATAAGATTGGTCCAAGGTCATTTGGTCATGAAAAAATAAAGAAGTTATATAACAAAAACGAAAATTTGTTAGGAAATTTTCTCATATTTTTGTTAATAACTTTTTTATTTGTTATTTTATTAAATAAAGTTAAATAAACAAAATTGTAGACAAAGCGATTTGCTACAAATTATGACTTTACATAATTTTTGTGGGATACATAGTTTAGCACCCCTTATCCTAATATGGCGGCCGCGGGACAAGGTTGCAATAAAATTGGTTTGCTCCTTGTGATGCAAGGTTCTTAAGGTCCCAAAAAATGTAACATTTCAATGGACTAAACGTATTTTTAGAGCTTAAAAACTTAAAATTATGCGCGTCATAGTTTCAAAAGATATTGTTGTTGAAAATTTTTTATAATTTAGACCGTTGAGCCAACTTTCACTTTAAAGGGTGACTATGTGTATTTTTTGCTTGTTGTAAACATAACTTACGGTAGCCTGGGTATCCAAGTGGCAAGGTCCGGATTTGTAAGGTAAGAGGCTGACTGACCTAAGCCAAAAGAAGATCAGCCATGGAAATATTGAGCCCTGAGTATTCTATTTTGGAATCTCGGCGAACCTCATTAAAGCATCTATCAAAAGCTGGGTAGCAGAAGTTTTAAAGCTGGTGGTTACAAACACCAGGACAACGACAGGACAAGCAGTTCTATTAAGACCTGCTCGGCCAAGTTTTCCTCGGACCTACTGAGGGCCCCAGTCGTAAAGTCGTAAGGATAACGGTAGGTCAACTAACAGGACATTGCAAACTCAACAAGCACCTGGAAAGAATAGGCCTGGTAGAGGATAGCCTGTGAGTTAATGGCTAAAGAAGGCTGAAGAAACAGCCGTACATGTTTGTGTTGATGTGAAAGCACTATGATATTTAGCGTTTATTTTAGGTTTGGTGAGGAAAACGTCTAAAACCGGCAAATATATGGTGTTGGCTAGTGTCAAGACTCTGGAGTCTAGTTAAGAAGTGTTTTGGGCTTTAATTTTGTAAGGTATATAGGTCTATGTCTCTTAAGTTTTGTTAATTTTATAAGTTAAACGAAAAAAGAAAGTAAATAATTTTTGAAATTAACGATTTTTGTAACGCCACAAATATTGCATAATTTTGAAAGTCGCCCGAACCATTATTACATGGGCACAAAAAATATAAAATAGGCAGGTATTTCAATGTATTTTGACACCCTTAACACGAATCCAATGTTTGTTTAGCTACATCATTCTCCAGTTTTTTTTAATTAAGAAAAAATGATCTTAAAGTGATGTTAGAAATCTCGTCTATTTAGATTCTTTTTAGCTGGCCTAAATGAAATTTCAAAGACTCATTTAAATGATAGGTCCCAAAGTCGGCAAATTTTTTAAGTTCCTTATTTAAGTATTCACTTGTGAACTCCATGCACTGTTAAGTACCTACATGGTATTGAATTTTTACAAACCTTCTAATTATGTTGGAAAATCAGCCATAAAAAAATATTATTTTTATAAGGTTTTTTTCAATGAACTTCGAAATTCGCTAATATATTTTGTGCAGGGTAGTTAAAAAAAATCAAATTTTCTTTGTGTAAAAAGACCTTTTATAAAAACAGTTAAGAGATGTTTCCTGTTGCAATTCCCTCCGTCCATCTTATTAATAGTCCAGGCAGTCAAGCATTTCTCCTCCGAATTTTTTATATATGCACCGATTTCTTTGAAATGTTGACAGATGATAGATGTGCGCAACTACCCTGTGGTGGATGCCACCCCTTCTCGGGGGTGGGCAATTTTTTACCCAAAATACCCCCAGAAATCGATAGATGAGCAAATTTGAAGTAAAAAATGTCATGTCAAGTTTTTTCACCAGATTAATAGTTTTTGAATAATTCGCAATTGAAAATTGCGATTTTTCGTTAAAAAAAAACTCAGTTTTCAATTGTTTTTTACGCATAACTCTGTAATTATGCGTTTTATCGAAAAAAGTGTAATTAACAAAAATGAAGCTTATAAAAAAAAATTAACTATTTATAAAGATCTTAAGTTCTACTTAAGGCAAGTTAAAGCTGCTTAAAGATCTTTCATTTTTCGTGATTAAGTACTTAACCTCAAATAACGGGAAAAGGGTACATTTTTCAACAAAAAGTCATAAAATATTTTTTAAAAAGCATAAAAAGACCTTTAAAATGAGCACCGATAAAAGTCTTTTTGACTAAAATTTCAGTGGGATATGGTGAAAAATAATTAAAACTAAAAAAAAATCGCAATAAAACTAATGCCATTTCATTCAAAATCAAAATTAAACTTATTCCTTGCATCCGTTACTTTATTTGTATGTTATATGACATCTGAAAGTTTTACTGATTAGAGATGCACAGTTTTGAAAAAAATGAGCTTAAATTATATGTTTTTTTTAGGATTTTTCAAAAAAATATTTTTCTCATTTTAACTCCAAAACCATAAGAGAGACGAAAAAAACTGAAGAGTAGAAAAAAGTAGAATTTTTTATGACGATTATTTTCCTTTTTTTATTTTTTTGTGGCATAAAAATTGACGGAGTTATAACCGATTGAAAACATTTACTATAGTACAAGGACTGCTTTTCTGCAGCCCTTTGACCCTTAACCTATAAAATATGAAGGGTCTTAAGCCCTTCTAACATACATAGCTTATAGCCCTAAAAATTATCCTTTAAAATGATTTTTTGTAGGATGTGATAGCTTCAAAATTAACAGAGTTACACAAAAAATAAAATAAGCAGATTATGAATTTTTATTCATGAAGAATGTACAATGAAATATTGAATATCTTTGAATAAAATTTTTCATTTTATTTTGGCAAAGGGGTGGTTCTTAAGGGTTGGCAGGGTATAGACAATTAAAAATTACTTCGTGTTCAGAAAATAAACTTTAGAACCAACAAAATTTAAAATCAAAACATCAGTAGTCATTAAAAAATATTTTTTTATTTTATTTTTGTCAAAGGGGTGGTTCTTAAGGGTTGCTAGGGTATAGACAATTAAAAATTATTTCAAGTAGAGATAATAAACTGTAATACTAAAATTACGCAAAATCTAAAAGTTGGCAGTCATTAGATATTTTTTTATTTCATTTTCTGCAAAGGGGTAGTTTTTAGGGGTTGAAAAGTGGTAACTAATAATTTTATTAAAATGCTATGAATTTTTTCCAATAAAACTACAATTGTAATGTTACAAATCGTTAAAAGATTTTTTCTATATTATTTTCATCAAAAGGGTAGTTTTTAAACATTCTTAAGGGTTAATATTTTAAAATACACCAATTTTATTATTGTACAATACGTTAGGATATTTATCCTACATAAAAAAAGCCGAAAAACCTATAAAATCAATTTTTTCGATAAGGGGTGGTTTTCACCCCTTAAAAACAATTTGCACATCTTGTGACCATATAGATTTTGATATGGAGGGTAAGATAAGCTTAATTCCAAATTTTCAATCGCTATAAAAAAATATAAGTATGCATTTTGAGTCTTACTGTGAGTACAAAATTTAGATACGATTATACCACCAAAAATTCTTGAGGTTTATGATACTATTTAAAACTATGAATTACTGTACGTCTGCAAAGTAAACTTGTAGAAGCAACTCGCTAGTTGCAGATGTAACATCGAAAAGCCGTGTTACAAAAATAATTTTCTACGTATTTTATCCGCAAGTTACCTGCAAATTTGCAGATGCTTGGGAGATGCTACAAATAGTCGGTAAAGTTGTTGTGTCAAAAAAGCTTTTAAAGTATTTTTACAAATTTTATTTTTTCCCTTATAACAAAAATAAGAAAATAGGGATATCGGGTATATTATTGGCATTTTGATTTTTCTCCATTACTTGTAGCAGTAAACATAAACTTTATGATTATTTCGACCTTAAATGACCACCAGAAAAATTGACTTCAGGTATACTTATCAGATTACAGGATAAATTTTAATTTAATATTGCTAGTTTTTTTATGAATATGCCAGTGAACAAAATAGATCATAATTCAGTAGACCAGAATAGGAGGCTTAAAAATTAATTAACCATTTTAGACTTATTGACTTAAAAATACAACAAATATTTGCCTGAAATAATTTTTAAATATTTGCTGTTTTGTGCTCTTCCCGCTCTTAAAAACCACAAGCCGCCCGCTCTATTCACTCTGTCTTAAAATAAGCTACAAAATAAAACTATACTTCAAGGACAAATTTTTATCAACCCTTTAAACCGACCTTGCAAATTCAATATTAAATACGATATTTGCACGCATTACTTTATCAAAAATATCCACTATATAAGGAACACGAAAGCCCTGAAATCATCAGCTTGTAGAATTCAATAACTATTTCGGGTCTTTCCAATTCCATATTTAATGGACATTTTTGATCAACAAAATTTTTAGAATTTCGAGTTAAATTCGGACTTAAACGTTTTACCTACTTTTTATTAAAAATTAAGGTTTTTTCCGTACTTTTTGATTGATTTTTGTTTTAATATTAAAATAGTAAGAGGTTTTTAAATATGTTTTCGTGCAAATGCCAGAAATTAAACAAATATGTCGTAAAATGTAATTAAAAAATTTAATTATTATTCTTTTGAAATACTATAAGAGGCGGCCAAAAAAACAACTTCTGATTCATATTTAACAATCGGAAAGTAGGGAGTGTGCAAAAAATAGCGAAAAAATCGCATTTTCCAGTTATTCGAATAATTACTAATATTGTTTATTTGCCTTTTATAACTCTGAAAACCGTACGCGAAAAAACTTTTGTTAAAGTTGCACATATCTCTACAGCATCCAAAGTGGTTAGTTCAGGATTTCGTTCCCGAATCCCATGGTAAACATTTTTAACCATTATTTGTTCTTTTAACGTTAACTAAGTTTTTTTGTAGGCGAATTACTAGTTTAAGGTTGGTTAATATTTATAGTTTACTGAATTAAAAGCACTTAACAACACTAACGGCCGAGTGATGATCGCGTTGTTAAATTTGGCAATGGACTTAGCAATTGTTAAAAGTTAACAACGGTTTAGAAAGTTTAACAAAACGTCATTGTAAGTGTTATTTAATGATTTTAGTAGACAACCTGTCAAAATCTGACATTTTGTTAAACATTCTAAACCGTTGTAACTTTTACATGCTAAGTCGCCTTGCTAAATTTAACAAACGCATCAATCCTCGCCTTAAAATCTTATAATACAGATTTTACTAATAATAAATAAACTATAATAAAATTGCAAAACAATATCTATAACTCGAGAAACTATAATTAAACTATTAGATATTGTATACATAAATTTACTCACAATTGTTTATAATTTTCGTAACATAAATATCGAACAGCACGAAAACCCTGTCGATACGCTTATTTTTAAGTTGTAAACTAAGGGATGTGTGTTGCCACATTTATTGTCTTCTCGATAAAAATGATTTCAATACATATTGGCGTGCTATTTTAAATGCGATCGCTGGCTGGTAACTTATTCTCGCGAATTATGACAACGTGGCGATGAAACTTTTGGCCGGTTCTCTGTTATTTGAGCGGAAAAGTATATCATATGCTTAAAAATCATTTACGAGTGTTGGATTTTTATTCAGCCGCTTCGTCGGTTGGGTGGCCGGTATTAAATGAATCACTGACAGAAATTAGTAGTGTATAGCGAAAAAGTAAAAATTTTAATGCATTTAATATTTTTCAGAAATCCCACTCCAAGAGAGGAACAAGTTTTACAAAATGTAATTTGGCCAACAGTGCAACCAGGAAATATCCAGTATTTGGAAATCGGCAAAAATCTTGCTGTACACAAAAATCCTCCAAAAAGTGAAATGTGGAGTTTTTGGAACAATCTGTATGATACATATGCTAAGAGGCCATATGACAGCTGGTAGAATAAACATACAGTATTAAAGAAATATAATTATATTATGTAAACTATTTAAATTAAAGATTTATTAATTTTCGGTGTTATTTTTTGCGCGTAGTTTTATTTATTTTTTTATTTAAAAGTTTTATTAGAGTAAGGGTGAACGGATATTAACAAAATAAGCGGAAATTTGCTTGCACAATTTCGTTGCGGTTGTATGCTGTCAGCTCATTGGTTGTAATTAAAAAAAAACGCCTTAGAAAGCGAAGAAACAAAAATTTTTATATCTAAAAATGAATCTGGTGACACCGTGTCATGTTTAGTGCTGCATTATGCCTGCATTTTCTGGTTTCATAGAACTTAATCATATAGGTATCGTATATTAATCAGATACGTCTTAGACCCTGTTTTCTATTCTGAGATCGACCACTGACCCCAGACTGTAGCTATAAGAGCAAAAGAGCTAGATAAAGAATTAGGGTCAACCGTAGGGTATAGTCTGTCTCAAAGTATATCGTTATGGCTTTTGACGGACCATACCCCAATAAATATTTAACGATTTTATTACCTATTGTTATTGGATAAACCCATTTGTTCATAAGGGCTGGGGTGGGCCAAGTATTTCTTGAGTATTAACCATTGGGCATATAAATATTTTGGCTAATATTTTAGTGGCAGTGTTGAATATCCGTTTTTACTGTGCGTTTCGAAAAAGTTGTTTTACGAGAATATAACTATGTCGCGTCGAAATCATTTGTCATTAGATGCAAAACAGGTTGTGAAAAATGTGTATGAAACTTTAATCAGTAGAGGTCTAATTAAACAAGAAGCTTTAAAAAAAACCTGTCTACTTACAAAATCTCCAATATCATCGATAAGGGATATTATTATTAGTGAAGAATTGAACAAAAGAAAAAATGTAGTGATTTTCAATCTCACCGTATAGACAATAGTGGTCAGGACCTAATAAGAAGGAAAATGTATTGTCTTTATGAAAGCGGAGTTATTCCTACCTTGGATAAACTGAAAAAGAAGCTAGACGAAGACGAAACCAATATAAATATTAGCCGTGCCACCCTCCATAGAGTTGTTTGTAAAATGGGATTTAAATACCGCAAAATAGACAAAAGACAAGTAGTAATGGAATCGCACAGATTACGCACTTGGAGATTTAATTATCTTCAAGAAATTAAAAGATATAGGTTAAAAAACAGATCCATAATTTACCTTGATGAAACATGGTTCGATACACACGACACAGTATCCAAAGGATGGGTTGATTCCAGTCAAAACTGTCAGACGAAAGCATCTTCAAATAAAGGAAAACGCATTACCATAATACACGCTGGTTCAGAAGACGGATTTGTCCCAAACTGCTTGCTGTTGTCTGCAAAGAATATTAAGGATTCTAGCTTGGATTATCATGAGGATACAAGTGCAGAACTTTTAAAAACTGGTTTCAAAATTATCTTTTAAAAAATATTCCAAACAACAGTGTTATTGTCATAGGATAACGCAAGCTACCACAGCCGTCTGCTACACAAAGCACCAGCTTCATCAAGTTCAAAAACTGAAATCCAGGAATATTTGTTAGAAAATGATGTTTATTTTGAATTCAGTTACAAAAAAACGCATCTTTTGGAAGTCCTAAATTCATATGCAATTAAAAAACAATATGTATGTGATAATTTGGCTGAACAGGCTGGGCATACTGTCTTACGGCTTCCTTCGTATCACTGTATGTTTAACCCCATAGAGCATTTGTTGAACCAAGTAAAATCAAAGATCAGAGCAGAAAATGTTACACCTACTTTAAGTCCCAGTGTTATAAATTTGATAAAAAATGTAATTACTAACATACCAGTTGAGAGCTGGAAAAATTCACTACAGCACATTATAAAAATTGAGGACTCTTACATTTCTATCCAAAACAACGTTAATCCTATTGTAATTAATCTCAATGATGACTCGGATAGTAAAACAGAAATAGATTTAGATATTTGGATTAAAAATGTGACTATGTATAGATAAGGCAGTTATAAATTTATTAAAACTTTGCATATAATAATAATTAAATAATAATAAACAATAAATTATTAATCTTTATATTATAAAAGTCCGTCCCTAATGTTCTGTCCTTTAATACCTACCGATCCGCAGGTTTATTGCTGTCGGCAGGTATAATCCATAAATGAAGGCAAGAGCTAACACGTATACTTTGGACAGACTATACTCGCATCAAGTATAAAAAAAAAATTTGTTACTACAAAAAACTACAAACGATTGAGCATACATCTTGCTAGTAGCAACTACATTATTTGCAATATTTACTGCTCAGAAATGTATTTATATTTTTTTAGTCTAATTATTTAAACTACAAAAAAATTGAGTTAACTACATTCATTAGCATCGTTCGTAGTTTAAAATAAAAAATGCTATTTTTTAAAGCGGGTTTCAGCGTGATGGAGCTTATCTACGACTAGGTCGCGAATTTTCGCTCGACGCGCTAAGTACACAAGCATTTTTAACAGTGTTCTCCAAATTTATATAAAAATGTGAGATTTACAATTTGTAGCTTTTAATCGCAACTTTAAAAAGCCGTTTTAAAATTCAAATCGGACCATTTGTCTAATATTCACGGCACTTGCAAGATAAAGGCTTAATTTGTTGATAAAAATAATATATGTATTGACTATCATTTCCCAAAAATCAGCCCTTAATATTGAAAATGAACGGAGATAAAAGTTTTTGAAAAAAGGTGTGGTTTTAGGCGTTTTTCCGGCTTTTCTCGGTGAAAAATAGTAGTATCCAGATTTTTCAAAAACCATTTTGTAGGTTTTTAAAGTCTCTTCAAACGGCCGTTTATAAGTAAAGTAATATACCAAGTACTTTTTGTTATTAGAAAAAAAAACGAAAAAAAGGACCTCTTTATTTAATAATTATTGTTTAAAAGAAACACCTAAAAAAAATTGGTTGGATTTTTAATTTTAGTCTACAGGTTATTCCGGAAGACATGGCGCAGTGAGATAGCTGTTAACATTAATTACATGTGCATGTGGGGTAGAATAAAGTCGATTTATAAAATTTTTCCCTCACACGGAGTCTCGCTGCTGTACTCAGATACGTGTTTGATTTCAATATTTTCCTCGTAGCCCAGTCTGTAGGTAAACATAAGGGCTGTTTATGACGTTAATTTGTAACAGGTTGAAAGGTGTTAGAAGTTGTAGAGAGTGATTACCTGAATATGACTATATAGTTTTAGACTCAAAAAAAGTGTGCAGGGGTGGGGGGTGGACGGTTAAAAGTGCTAAAATCGTGTTTTTCGCTTCTGCAAGCGCCATTGTTAATTTTAGAGGAATACATTCAAAATGTTTATTTTTAGGTATTAAAAAACCCATAAATTGAGCCCGGCTTAAATTGATTTGGTCCATTTGTTTATGAAACATGCAATAAAACCGTTAAAAATAGCCATTTTTTGAAATGTTGATAATTATTGCAAAAATATTTTTTTATCCATTTCTGTCATTGCAAAACATAGGTTTTTTAATTTCTAATTAAATGGGAGGTTCTAAAGCATAATCGATAATTTTTTGCTGATTTTAGAGCCAATAATTGAAGTTTTACTGATTTTAGAGCCATAATCTAGTAGGCTATATCTTTTTTGTTTATAAATATTTTAGGTATAACAAACTGTCTTTTGCTTTTTCAAGACTTATATTTTACTAATTTAGATCAACGAAATAAAAAAATAATATTACGTCCTTCGTTTTGAGCCTCGAAAAAGGTACTTTTTTGTTAATAAACAATTGGAGCCGGAGCGCTCCCTGCATAAGTTAAGAATTTTAAACCAAGAAATATGGAAAGCTGGCTTCAAAACAAATATTTTTGAAAAAAAAAGGAGTTATTTTATTTATTTTAATTCCAAATTACTTAAAATGTGCAATAAACATTCAAAAATTAAAAAATAATAATTTTCAATTTTTTCCAGAGGCATACGTTCAAAAATCCTAAAAATTCGGTTATTTGATAATAACTCGAAAAATATTGCATTTAGACGAAAAAATTATATTACTTAAATTGAAGGTCTTTTAAAAATACATAGTTTATCTCCCATTAAGTTTTGTGTATCGTTTGTAGTTTTTAAGATATTGTCGGTTTATATTAAAAAAAATCGTTAATATCTAAAATTATGCCTTTTCTTGGTTATTTGCTGTTTGACCTCTAATTTTTACTTCAGATTTGTGTTCAGAGGAAAAAAATACTCCAGAAAATCCTATACCCACACCCAGCACACCGGGCCGGTGTAATCAATTAAACTTAATTTTATTTATATTTAAATTTTTTATCTGAAACCCTATTAGACGACATATCAATTAATAAATCTGAAGCCAAACTTTCAGTTTCAGATATATAAATTGATCTCTCGCCAATACCAATTTAATTGGAGGATTCATGAACACCAATCTGGCTTTTCGATTTCTAAAGTGCCTTCAATATTACCATTAAAAATGAGCTAAAAAGCATGGACTAAAATAAAAATAAATTAATGATAATTTTTAAAAACTCAATGCACCATTATTTATAACTTTTTGCGCTACCCTGGCGTCGAAGAAAGTATCAGTCACCTTACACACATCTTTTAGCAATAAAAAACAAATATAACAACTTTTTATTGTGCGGTATATTAAGTTTAAGTTTTATACTATTAAATGCCGTCCAAATTAATTCTTAATTATTATAAACAATTTAAATATTACTTAAAAAAAATTGGTAACTCTATTCCTACTGGTCATAGAGACTTCTTTTTTTTTCAAAAATATTTGTTTTGAAACCAGTTTTCCATATTTCTTGGTTTAAAATTCTTAACTTGTGCAGGGGGCGCTCCGGCTCCAATTGTTTATTAACAAAAAGTACCTTTTTTTCAAGGCTCAAAACGAAGGACTTAATATTATTTTTTTATTTCATTAATCTAAATTAGTAAAATATAAGTCTTAAAAAAGCAAAAGACAGTTTGTAATATCTAAAATAGGTATAAACAAAAATATATAGCCTACTAGATTAGGGCTCTAAAATCAGTAAAACCAAAGATAATTACCAGATAGATGGTTCATTTAAATGGGGCGTTCTTGAATCAATTCGGAGATATAATGCTAATCCGTAAATGCAATTAAAATTAAGTCGGTAACCCTGCCCCAGCGAAACGAGGTACGAAACCATGTACGATCTTTTGCCAACAATTACAGCTTGTACCTTATTCGGATATAAGTAAGTAGCGAAAGCGGCGCAAATGGATTGTGTATTTTCTAGACATTTCATTACGCCAATAAAAAGGTAACTGCCATCCACTGTATTAACTTTTTGTTCAAAGGTTGAACAGTCATACGCGAAAATCTTCGATGGCATCGGCTCGCGTTAGCCAAAAGTCCTTTAAGGTAAACAAGAAATATACATTGAATGGTTTATCTTATCCGTAGTAGTGTTATCTTTTATAAACTACAATTATCTTTAGCAAAAAAATATCTGATTATGCTTTAGAAACTCTCATTTAATTAAGAATTAAAAACTTATGTTTTGCAATGACAGAAATGGATAAAAAATATTTTTGCAATAATTATCAACATTTTGAAAAATGGCTATTTTTAACGGTTTTTTTTTCATAAAAAAATGGACCAAATTAATTTTAGCCGGGTTCAAATTATAGGTTTTTTTTAATGCCTAAAAAACATTTTGAACGTATTCCTCTAAAATTAACAATGGCGCTTGCAGAAGCGAAAAACAAGTTTTTAGCACTTTTAACACCCCACCCCCCTGCACTCTTTTTTAGCGTCTAAAACTATATAGTCATATTCAAGTAATCACCCTCTACAACTTCTAACACCTTTTAACCTGTTACAAAATAAAGTCATGAAAATTACCTACAGACTGGGCTATCGTATTATTTCTATAAGTAAATAACCCCAAAAACGTACTGTAGAATTCCAAAAATAATCAATGTGCGTAAATGAATAATTTAATTATTAACAAATACGTATAAAATTAATAAACAATTAAACTTACATCGATTAAAAACCAATCGTTTAAACCTTCTTTAACATTTTTGGACAATGGGCCAATTTAAATACAGAGTGAGTCAAGTTCTTTTAAGCTAACTTATTGCACATTATTTTTAATGCTTTCGTAGTAAATGATTGCCTCTAAGAAAAATTTAGTGTGCGACAAAATTTTGTTATTTAAGCTAGCGAACCAGAAGAACATACATAATATAAAACTATATAGGGTGTTTAATAATGCTCTTCACAGGAACCTTGTATGCTATAGATACTAAGCTTTATTAAGCTGGTAGGAAGCGTCAAAAATTTTAGGAAATATTGTTTTTTTCCTAAATTTTTTGAAAACAAAGTAATTTATTTTAATGTTTCTTTGGTTTTTAGTCAGATACTATTAAATTGCATTTTTTAATGGTATGGTGTTTGGCTATAAAAATGTATAAGTATTTTTAGTCAACCAAACTGTTTTGTCATAGATCGGAAGTAAATTTGACCGAAAATTTTATACCAGTCATTTTCAACCAGATCAGATGCTTTATTTTGACATTTTTACCATGATAGCCAGCAAATTTTCTGGAAATTTTTTATCCACATGATCATGTAGACGTAAAAGTAATAAGTGGAAATATTCCGGCACATGACAGGTATATTTATTTTTAGTATTTATTGACATTAGAGTTTCCTAATAACGTTAATTATTACCTAGAAATTGGTTGAAGTTACATAAATGTTAGCCGAAAGTATTAAAAATTAAAAATTAGGTTTATTTAACATTTAAAGGTTTTTTTTTTAAATTAATTTTATTTCAATTAATAAATAATAATTATTTACTCGAATTTTTATATTATGTCAAACTAAGATTTTGTAAGTTAAATAAACTCCAATGTCAATAAATTGTTTTTCATAGCCACCAGCCTATCATTTTTATTTAATGTTATTGCTATTAAAATAGATGCGAAAATGAGTTTTCAACGAATAACTTTTAATGTGTCAGGAATTTCGATAGGGTTATAATTAGAAAAATGTTTGTTTTTTAATTCTACATCTAACGACCTAAAAATATACAGGGGCTCGTATTTAAAATAAGAAAAATAAAGTGCTTTCAAATTTGAAGAGTTTGACACTAAATTTTGGACACCCTGTGCAGTTCGAATTAACCAAACATGACATAAGCGACTGATATAACCCTACTTAATAAGTTCCTTGTTTAATTCTATTAATCAAGCCCTATGGGTATTTTTATTCATTTTTAAATACAATGGTGCAAAACAGTTTTTTTATATTTTTTTTTCTCTGAAATTACTGAACCGATGTTGACAAAATTTTAGACGAAGATAGTTGACTACAAGAGGTACCTAAATATATAAAAAAATACACAGTGTTCCATTTAAAAAAATGCACCATCGTGACATCACACTTTTTTGCGACACCCTGTATAACCAAAATTATTTTCCTGAAATGCACCGTAGATTAAAGGTAACGTCTGTAAAATATGAAAATTTTACAGTGAATAATAAATGAGCTACATAAGACGGGAGGTGAGCTGCAGGACCCTGATATATATATATATATATATATATATATATATATATATATATATATATATATATATATATATATATATATATATATATATATTTTGTACATTTGTATTTTTCCGGTTTTCAATCCTTTTCAGTAGATAGATTTTCAGACGTTTCGCCAAATCTCAGTTGGATTTTAAGATGCTTCCGGGGGCTGTCGATTGGGGAAAAAATCCTTTTCCTTCAGATGTCCTTTATATTGCGCAGGTTGACCTTGGTTCCCTATTGGGGGGTGCTTGTTGGGTTTGTTATGGCGGGTGAGTTTTTGTTGTCTTTCCTTTTTTTTTTAAATAAAGTTTTATATGGTCGGGATGTTTTGTGCATGTCTCTCTTGTTCAGGTTGTTTGTGTTTTTTTTCGGCTTCTAATTATTTTTTTTCATAATGTTTTTCGGGATTTGTTTTGTGTCTTCAAAATTAATGGGTGTCCAGTTTTGGGGTTTGGAAAAAGCTGATGTTGTTTTTTTGTTTTTTCACTATTCTTGTGTTCTTTGGCTTGGAAATTCTTCTGTTTGTCTGCCCGATATATTTTTTTGTCGCAGCCCCTGGGGGCTGTACCCCTTTTTGGTTTTTTAAAAGGATTTTTTTTCGGGGCCATGTTGTGGATTGTTGTTTGGGTTTGGGAGTTTTTGCATATGTCTTTTTTTCCCCGGATTTTCCGGGGTTTTGGGTTTTTTTAACCTTTTAAAGGGTAAAGTTTTTTGGTTTAGATGTATTTCCTTGTCTTAGGGTTGGAATTTTGTTAAGTTTTTTTGCCGGTTTGGGGATTCAGACGGGATCTGGTGATGAGGGTATTCGACTGACTGTAGCTGTGGGGGAAGGGGAAATTACGAATTTTCCAACGGCCCCGGTTTAAGAACGCGGCAGCCAGTTATGAAATGGCGCCAAGTTTAAACTGTAAATCGACCACTGGGGGTTTTTTTTTTTTGATGATTGGTGAATAATTTTTTAAGACCTTTAGTTTGACTTTTGAAGAATAATTAATTAATTAATTTTTTGGGGGTTTTTTTAAAATTTTTAAATTTTAAAAAGTTAAATGTAAAAATTTTTAATTATTTTATTAGTTTTTTAGGGTAAATAGAAATATAAATAAATGATATTAAAAAAATTAAATTTAAAATTTAAAAGAAATTTTTTTAAAAAAGCCCTATAAGGGTGTTTTTAATAAATTAATTTTAAGGGGGATTCTTGGAACAAAAAAAAAATTTCATATGAATAAAAGTCCAAACTTTTTTATTTTGGATACAGGGGGGAAAATTTTAAAAAAAAATAATTTTTTTTTATTGTCATTTTCATACCTTTTTTAAATTTTTTAAAAAAATTGGAAAAAGGCGTTTATGCAAAAGGTTTTTTTTGCCTTTTAAGAAATTTTTTTTTATTTCCAACAGTGGCTCCGAAGGGCCCCCGACTAGATATTTTTGAAGGAAAAAGAGCCCCCACCCCCTTTTCTTAAAAAAAAATTTTTTTGGAGTCCTCGGTAAATTTTAAAACAAATTTGGTTATTGTTTTTTTTTCGTACGATTCGGTTTTTCCCCAAAAAAAAATAAATTCACTTATTTGCATCCCCCCGGCCAATTACGAAAAAAAACTTTTTTGTAACTTTGAACAAAATTTTTCTTCAAAATGTTTTTTTGGTTTAAAAAAAATGTTTTTTAATGCATAAACGCCGTACAAAAATTTTTTCATAAAAATTTTTAAAAGGGGGGTAGGAAAAAATGACAATAAATTATTTTTTTTTAAAAATTTTAACACCCTGTATCAAAAAAGAGAAGTTTTTAGGACATACATTCAAAAGGAATTTTTTCAAAAGAGTCCAAGAATCCCCCAAAATATTAGCATGTTAAAGAAACATCCTGTATATTTTATTTATTTATTTACAATAGATTTTTCCCCTTTTGTTCCATTCTTCAATTTTAAAAAGGATTCATGTCATTTTTATCTTCCAAATTTTAAATTTTTAAAGTTCCTGATTAGTTTGGGTTTAAACCCCCCGTTTTTTTTTTGAGTTGATCTTTTTTGGGTTATAGGGGAACTTAAATTATCCTTGGAAAACCCCTTAAATTTTTAACAATTGTCTCTTGTTCGACTTTAGATAATCTCTTTCCTTTAGTTCATCAGTGTCCCCCAAATATTTCAAAAACCCAGTAAAGATCCTAAAAAAAAATTAAAAAAATTATGTAGTAATAACATTTTAAAAAAAATTTACCCCGGCGAAAGGTTAACCAATTTGGGACATGTTCCATGAAAGAATACTACCCCATTTTTTCCCCTACGTTTTTGAGCTGTGCGGGGGTTTCCAAAAAATAATACCATACAATAATTATATTTTATAACATCACCAAACACCTTTGTAATCATTTTTTACACCTTATTTCACTTCAACCGGGATATTTTCTTTTTTTAAAAAAAAGTCACTTTCTATTTCCTCCAAATTTTAAAAACCCTTTAAAATTTTTTAAAAACAAAAAATTCTTCTTTAAGTTAGGTTATAAAAATACTTAAATGTTTAATCGTTTTGTTGGAAGGGAAAAGAAGTTTGGTTTTTTGGGTTGGGATAGTATGCTGAGTTCTTTTTAATTTTCCCAGTAGAAACTATATCTTGGTTTGAGTGTTTTGTTTAATATGTTTTTTTTAGTCGATATAATTTTTAAAAATTTGTTGAAAAATTTGGAAAAACGTCAGTTTATTTCTAAAAAAAAAAATGATTAAATTGAATCAAACCAGAAATATCAAATAAGAGCAATAAACTTATTTTTTTCCGTTCCATATTACGGCTTTAAAGGCCTGGGGAAAAAATAACAAAATGGGCAATAAAAAAATGTTTGAAGCTCAATTTCCAATAAAATTTAAAAAAAAAAAAAGAGGAAAATAGGGGGAAAACAGCAAAAAACCAATGGATTTTGGGAAGGGGGGAAAGGTTTTTTTTCCGATGCCAAAAGAATAAAAACCCCTTGGTTCAGATTGATGATGGGGCCCCTTTGGGGTTGGTTGGCACCGGGAAAATTAACGTATTTATTTTGGGGAACGGCATTTAGATATCTGTTCGTGTGGGGTTTTCGTAGACTGTGTAATCAATTGTAAAATCTTCTTTTTGGGGTTTAAGGAGATGAGGAATGGTATATATATATATATATATATATATATATATATATATATATATATATATATATATATATATATATATATATATCCCCAAAAGAAAAAATTTGATCTTAAAAAAATTTTAAAATTTAGGGGGGCCTTTAAAAATTATTTTTTCTTTAAAAAATATTCCTTTTGGTTTCAAAAGTTGGCTTAAAATTTTATTTTCTTTTGGTTAAAAACCATCACATCCCGGAACCATTTTCTGACCAAAAGTCAGTTTAAAATTTTAAAGCCCCTTCCCCCTGCTTGTGTGGAAGGAAATTTGGATTCAAATATATTTTGACCCCAATTGCGTTTGAATTTTTACATTTGAAGTATTTGAAAAGCCGGTGGTTCGGTTATCGTTACGCTTTGCCAATAAATCATCTCCGTTTCTCATTTGGTCGTTAGTTGTTGGGGTTTTGAAAGTTCTGAAACTTAATTGATCTTCTTTTTATGCCATTTTTCTTTCTTTGATCCGTTTCTCAATTTGTTCTCTTGAAAGTTACCTAGCCAAAAGAACGTTTTGCATTTTAAAAAAGCATTGCGTTGAATGCCCGGGTTTTATAAACTTTAAATATTTTTTTTCCCTAAATCTGGAATATTTAATGATTTCCAAAAATACTGCGTTAGAGACAAAATTGTGAAGGATTTTCGCCCCAAAATATAATCCCTAAATTTTAAAAAAGTTAACCAGGAGGGATTTTAGCTTTTCCCGGAGATCTATTGGGTAAATCAGTTGGACATACATCGTTGACAACTGCGTAACAAATTTCTAACAGGTTTTTTGGTCAGTACTTAGATCTTTAAAAATTTAAAAAAGGAAATGTAAACTATTGAATTGATTTTATTGAGTTATGGGTAATTTCCATTTTGTAAAAAATGCCAATGGTCCCGTGAAAACTGTTTAGACCAGTAGTTTGTCCATCTAAATTCTAAATCAAAAATACACGACCTTTACAAAGCGGTAAATTAATCGGCACTAATCAAAAGGAGTAAAGCAAAGTCGCAGAGTCTATCACACATCTTATAGACATAATTACTTTAAACAGACAGCCGACTTCCGGTCCATGACGTCATTATTTAGGAATCTTAGGGGAGCAATTTTAAAGGGAGGGTGCAGCTCATTTAAAAGAAAGCCATTAATTTAATTTATTGATCTTGAAAAACCCAAATTAATTTTTTTAACCAAGAGAAGGGTGATAACCATAATGGGGCATTTTATAAAGTGTTTAAAAAGGTTTTTC